>VXBJ01005264.1:47408-151011 GCA_013400055.1 Nycticryphes semicollaris
TTTTTTCCCTGCCTAACTGTCTCTGCTCCTCATTCTTCCATCCTGAAAATAACAAATAATTCCATACTGAAGTTTAGTTTTGGTTTTTTTTGACTTGGTTTTTTTTTTTTTCTATATGGGGGAATGTAATACAATGTGCTAGTTGTGTTTCAGTAAAATATAACCACCACATTTTCTTCATCCCTGAGGAATCTTCCAATCATGTGCCATAATCTCAGTCCTGTAATCTCTTCCCATAAGCTTCCCTGGGACTTCCTCATGTAGAAACTTGCACCATCACACATGAAAGACTTTAGGCTCAAGGCTCAAACAACCTCCAAGTAGAGTATGGTGTCAACATTCATAGTATTGTTCTAAGTATAACTGCATCACTGCAATCTACTGTTAACATTCAACAGAGGGTTTCCTGTGGGCTGAAATTTGGCATGCAGTATCTCAACTTAGAAGCAAATTTTAGAAGTGTGAGTATTGACAGAATCATTTGGGTAGCCAAGAGTAAACCAGATTAACAGATCAGTTTTACAGATGATACTTGGTGGAAAAAAATTGTGTAGCAAAGTAGATGTCAGGATTTCCAATATGAAAAAGTAAAAATAATGAAGTAAATAAATCTTCGATGTGCTTCTGCTTCTCATAATTCCAGCCTGGATCTGAAAAGCTAGGTTCTAGTTTGTGTCTGTTGCAACAAAAAAATGTAAGAAAAGGTTTGTGGCCTACTTTGATTTGCTTTGTTATAGGTAACAACTACTAGTTCTTTGCTGCATGAGTAGGTAGATGTGCAAAAGGCATTTCTGAAGTACTACTGTCCCTCACAACAAAGCCAGTAAGGAAGCAAAGGATACTTCAAAACTTATAACTTGTTTTGTCCTAAAGAAGGCAGTTTTTTATTTACAGAATTTCTGAATTCTCTTCTGCCAGACCCTCTTGCTGAAGCCTGTCTTTCATTTACACCACTGTACAAGGGCATAAAGACTTCTAACCCTTACCTCTGTCAAAGTGTTTCCTGTTTTCTGAAGTCATTACCCAAAATTAGGAGAAAGTAGATTACATGCTTTGGAACATGGCACATGGGGTAGATGAAGCAACATATCTGTAACCTTTTGACCTAAATAACTCTCCTGTGCTCTGTAAATGTTATTTCAGTCTCAGAATAAAATATGAAAGTTACTGTTATGTCTTCAGTAATTATCCTCAAATAGCAAGATACTGTTTCTATGAACTGTACCTAACTGCAATGCTTATGCTGCAAACAGTCTGCAATGTTCCATTTTGTTTCAAACATGTATAAAGTAATGTCAGTTTCGCAGATCATACTGATTGTATTTAAGCCAAAGCAATCAATGATTATGTGTTATGTGGCAGGTTTCGTCAGTCATACTTGGTCATCCTGTGTCCCAGATTATTCAGATCAGAGGACTTGTTGAAGCAGGGCATATCAGTTTTCTAGCCTGCACAGCTTGATTTTACTCCCAAGGCAACTCAGATATGATAAGGAAGGGCAGGACTATGCACCTTAACCTTAACTTGACATACAGTCAGGTCACAGATAAACCATACACCCACCTCAGGAACTTGGAGGCATACCTGGGGTCCCACAGCGCATAGGTCTATTACAGATTACTTAAGTTTTTTTGGCACATCAGTCAGATTTATTTCTTCACTGACATTTTTATTTCTTTACTTCAGCTTTTGTCAGAAACATATACATCAAGGACGCAGGCATTTTGATGTCACAGTTTGCAAAACAGTTAAAAGCAATTAAAAAAAAAAAAAGAAATGGCAGAACTCGAAATGTTATTGCTCTTCCTTCCATTTAATTTCTAAATTTATGTAGTTAAACCACAAACTCGGTTTTTGCTATTAATCTTGGCCATTTGATCATTTGAAAAATGTGACATATGGTTTGACACATATGGTTATTTTATGTTAGTGAAAGCAGATACCCTTGCAAGAGAAACGTGGCAGGGAAAAGAAATCTGTGTAATGGTGGAGGTGTTTAAAGGAAGTCTTATGTTTGCTCTAGTAGCTCCTAGTCTCTTGTATCAGTCATTCACTTCTACTTGCATCTCCTCAAGGACAGGTGCATCAATTTATTATTAAAACCATCTATGGACATATTCCACTATTATATATAAAATATTTCCATGTGTGATTTGATCCAGGTGGGAAAAATACCATCTTTGTATGTTGAAATCCAAAATAATCAGCTATAGATCCCTTCAGTTCTGCTGGCACAAGTAGCTGTTTGTAATATATCAGGATAGATTTTTCTGCTTGTAAAAGTAATGTAATTTATATAATTTCATATATTATAAATGGGATTTTTTTTACAGCTTAATAATTCTCAAATTGAAATTCTTTACCTTAAACTGGAATTGTGTTGCTTTGGTATACCTGGACCTTTTAACTTGCTTTGAAGTACTTTTAAAGTGTTTGTGCTTTGATTTGGAACAAAAACAGACATTAAAATCGTGGAAATTTTTGTGAAATGGTGTTGTGGTTTAACCTGTCAAGCATCTAAATAATACTTACTCTTTACTTACTTTTGCTTACTCTTCCCAAGTGGGATGGGGGAGAGAATCAGAAAAAAAAAAGGGGAACTGGTGGGTTGAGATCAAGACAGTTTAATATGACACTAAAGGAAGAAAAAGTAGTAGTAGTAGTTACAATATACAAAGCAAATTATGCACAATGCAATTGCTCACCACTCACTGATCAATGCCCAGCCAGTCCCCAAGTAGCGTCTGCTCTCCAGCCAGCTCCCCCCAGTTTATATGGTGAGCATGACATCATATGGTACAGAATATCCCTTTGGCCAGTTTGTGTCAGCTGTCCTGGCTGTGCCTCCCCCCCACCCCTGCCGCTTCTTGTGCACCTCCAGCCCCTTCACTGGCAGTTCATGATAAGCTGAAAAGTCCTAAGCAGTATAAACAGTGTTTAGCAACAACTAAAACATTTGTGTGTTATCAACTTTATTGTCATACTAAATCCTAAACACAGCACTATATCAGCTGCTAGGAAGAAAATCAGCTCTATCCCAGCTGAAACCAGGACAAATAGAAAATCTGGTTCTTGCTGTCTACTTGAATTCCTCCCCATCTAAAATCTGTTATTTTTTAAAATGCAAGTTCATTAAGGTTCTTTGTTCTGTAAGTGTCTTCAATGAACACATATTTTTCTTCAGAATATTCTCGATCTCTGATGCAGCTACCCAGGCCTGGCTTTGAGTTTTAATGAGGCTATCAGCCTCTTCAAAAGTCACACAAGTGGAGCTGTCTCTGTTTGCCAGATAGGGTTACAGTGGTAGGCAAAAAAAAAAGCAGAATAAGAGACAATATGACTTCTACCCACTTCTGTACAATCTTAACTACTGAACCCACTTCATCTCTCAGAGACAAGGTTTTAATTCCCTATCTTTCACAGAATTTAAGTGATTTCTTGGAAGACAGTAAAAAAAAAGATCATGGGAGGAAGATAAGAAACAACTAAAATGAAAGAAGGAAAGAAGGAAGAAAAATGGAAGAAAATGACACCACAGAAAAGTAAAGGCTTAAGTTGACATGGCTGCTACTGAAGAACTCATACTTTAAGGTCACAATAGGGCCAAGTTGTATGCAAGCAGACTGGAACATGTTATTTGTGTTACTTATGGGAAAGTCTGTATATTTAAATATATACGACAAGAAACAAGGATCTTCAAACTCTGACTAGAAATGCTATTCATAATTTGTTATTCTTTACCCATGTAAAATCAAATTGTTCATAAATTTATTCTTCCCTAGTGAAAATACTGTGTCATGCTGAAGCCTAGGGTCGTTCTTTGCAAATAAACTGTACATCCAGTTCTGTTCAATAAATCTCTGTACACAGAGATTTATTGAACAGTACAATTACCAACAGATCACTCATTAGCTGAAGTTAGTGAAAGATTCAACAGTTACTGTGAGATTTTACACTTCTGAAAAAGTATCTTATGTAAAATGGAACGTATTTTAAGGTTTTTAAAGATAGTTTTGAAATACCTGCAACTGAAAAATTTCTGTAGTATTATACTGTTTTTTTAATGTATAATCTGTCCATTTTTGAAACAAATCCCCAAGTAACATTTACTACCATTTACTTTTTGATAACTCATTGAAATGTACTGACCCCAGTAAACTTACTAACAAATATGTTTGAAATAGAGGGTTTGGATTCATTGTTGGTTTCTTTGGCTATTTTTCTTCATATGGTTTAGATGCTTTTGTAGAATAGAAAACCCTAAAGGTAGTGCTGCAGCACATTGTTAGAAATGTGGTTTTGCTTGCCCTGTTTATATTAGGTAGGATTCTGTCTGCTGAATGAGAAATGGATGAAGTCATTTTCATTGTTTACTATGGCAAGGAAGAGCAGAAATTAAATCTGCTGGACTTTCTACTGTGTGCCCATCAATCCAGTGGCGCCATTCCTAACCAGCTGTTATTAGCCAAGGAAAGGTTTCATAATGTTCATGTCTACAGTTTGTATCCTGAGGTTTACCACATACTGTAGTGTCATCCTTTACAGGCTGAACTGTGCTTAAGTTCCAAAAAAGCTTTCATGACTGTGCATATACAGAAGTGGTATGTAACTTAGAGCAAGTAACTTAGTTAAGTACTTCTTTACTGATTTTCAGTTGTCCAAGAATAAGTCAATTCTTTTTTTCCAAGCTTTATAAACATCAATGTCTTCCTAACATATTGAATTTTCATTTTCTCCAGAAGAAATGAAGTGACAAAAGGAGTACTTTGAATGTAGAGAAAATCATGTGAATAGTCATCCTTACAGGAAAGTCTAAATCAAATTACACATAAGCTTGCAAGACAATGCAAACTTGAATAAAAATGGTAGACATTTTGGAAAATGTCAGTAAAAAATATTAGTTCAATGAGTATTGTAAGACAGTCAGACAAACTTAATTCAACATTGAATAGCAAAATGCAGGATAGATTTGATATGGTCCCTGTCAGGTGAAAATCAGAGATTATCCCTGCAAACACCCGCAGTGACAGGCAATCTGAGTTAAACTTACTTACCTTTATTTACTTATGTTTAGCTAAATTCTTTAGAGCTATCTCTTACATTTTTGAGGAACATAGTATCTGTGAAGGCATGCAGCCACGCTTGAGGTTTTGCTCAAAATTAGTTATTTATTTTATTTAGTTCATATTTGCATTTACAATATATTAAAGAAAGCCACATTTTGTCATATTTCCTTTTAATTGAAGAATACCACCAACACAATTCCAGCCAAAGGTTATTGTGGCTTTCTTTAGCCCCTGCATTTTTGTCCAAACTTTTAGCGATTTATGTATTTAGAAGTGTATTTATGTGCTAGAAGTAGTACAGCCACAAAAGTACAAAGTTCCACACCTGAAAATCAAAGATACTTTTCATACATGCTTCATTGCTTAAATTGCACAATGTAATGAATATGTTCGGATGATAGGGCAAATATTTGGACTTCTTTTTCATCAGATACCAGATACTTCTTTCACTCTTCATAACAGTACAAGTGTAACACCCCCTGCAACCCTCATCAGTCCTCATTTTAATAGATCTACTAGACTACAATGCACCTTCTAGACCTAAAACAAACTGAAATCTTATCTCTTCAGCAGCTGATCTTAGAGTGATGGAAGCTGCCTGAAGTAAATACAGATTAAATACACTCTATACAGTAAATCACAGAGCAGGAGAAAGACACCTGCATCACTGAGAAGGAGGCACAGGGCGACCCAACTATTCCAGGAACAGGAACCCATAGAGCAGAATGACAATTAACTTGCAAAGAGAAAGAGACTCCAGAGTCAGAAATTAACTATCCAGAAGGCTGGAAAAATGCAAGAAGCTGCCTGACAGTGTGTAAAGGTGTCAGCACATTGTGGTCTGCAATGTTTATGGTGGTTGTAAAAATTTTAGAATATTCATGAGATAGAAAAAAAACAACAAACAACAAATAGTTCAATGAAGGAAGCTGGGTTGCTTTGGGTCAATTAATATGTAATTCTTTAGAAACCTTTCTAGGCTTTGTTTATTATTTATTATGCTAGCTGATTAACAACATAACCTCTGTTTTTCAATCAGACCCTGGGAGTTTAATCTGTGTTTACATTTCAGGTCTGTAAACAAATTGATGATACCCTAGAACATCATGAATGTATCTTCAGAAGAAAAAAAAAATTAAGCAGAAGATCTGCTTTTCAATGTTCTCTCTTTATTACTTGATTGTTTTTCACTCTTTTCCTCCCAGTTTGTTCACAAGTCTTATTCACCTTCATGTTATGCCTAAAAATTCTCATTCTTTCTCTGATTAGTGTTGTCTTAACTCAGTTAATTAATAGCCTGCCTCACATGCTGCTGTTCTCTTAAAACACAGGCAATTAACTTTCACAATTCTACTAACTTTCCTCTTCCTGTATGATCTGGACTTTTCCTTGACTGCTCACTTGTCATCTCTCTTGACACTAGGGGCTGTTTGGGGACTATTATAATCCAGTATTACTTCATGCTATTTAGAGAGTGCTAAGCAGAACAAAGTCTTATTCTTGGCTAAATTACATAAAATTCATATAAAATTATAGAACAAAAAGAAGAAAAGAGAAAAAACAAGGAAAGTTTTTCTCAGATGGTGTCACATTGGGTAAAACATCACATAGCTAAGCAATCAGGAATAAACTAGCAGTGTTAGTTACAAGTTTCAAAATTTTGCAAGGAATTAGATCAAATCCAATTGCAAGTGGAAACACTGTTTCAGATGTTAACACAAATTTTTTAAAAATTACCTTAATAAGGTTCTTTTATTATGTTTGTCTATGAAAATGTACCATTTTCTTCTCTAGTCATGAAACTCACGTGCAATAGTTTATCACAGTTATTAGATCAAATATAAGCAAGTTCAGTAACTTTTTGAAACACCTTCTGGTAAAAAAAAATGTGTTCAGCAGTAGAAGAGGAGAAACAAATATCTGTCTGTCTTAATATTTAAATACTGCACAGTAGATGAAAAAGCACCTTTAATGAAAAATATTCTATCCTGCAATGTGCAAAGTATTGTACTTCACAATGAATAAAAAACAAATATTTTAATAAATCTTTAGTGTGCTAAGCAGTAAAGAGACATCTATGGAAATACAGTTAAAATTTATTTATGATTAATAATTTAGCAAGAATAATTACTAGAAAAAACAACTGTTTTTAAATATTTCATGTTACGAGGCAGATAATATTTAATGTTTCTTGGCAGATATAGAAGCAGCACTTTTAATATCATTTAACACTTAAAAACCTTTAAGCAGCTAGAAAAGATATGACTAAAAAATTTAGAAAATACAGTTGCACAGTAACTGCAGGACTCCTTCCACAGCATTTCATGTTAAAACAGTTCAGTGGTTGAAAAGTAATTGGAAAATATCTTTAAAGTCTAAACGGCAAGATGGAGTGTGAATAATTCCCTGAACAGTAGTCCTAGCAAGATACAGTTCATGTTAGATACTATGCATCTCCTATCTCTTCACACCTCCATCTTTTCCTGAAAGAATGTGTTCCTGATTGCAATCACTGTAGGTTTCCTTTCTTCCCCCTCTAACCGTGGAGTCGTGGCTTAGTGTCCCTTTCTCATTGCTCATCCTCAATCCTCCCCTGTCCTACCACAATTCAGTATATCAGAGAGATAGCCACTTTCAGGCAGTATTGTCTTGAGAAGAGGGCTCCTTTAATGAAATTTTCTTTTAACTCAGGTAAAATATTAATGGATCAGGTCACAAGTGCTGTGTATGAAAGCTTGATATCAGATCCCTATGGTCAACAGCCAATCACATTCAGCAGAGAGAGATAGGAGTCTAAGTTTTTAAGTGCTTTTGCATATAGCATTCTGGACATTCATCCTTTATTGTTTCATAAATTGATATTATAACTTATCACTTCTCCCGGACCTTAATTATCTCTTACCATCTGATTTTTAATGTTTTATACAAAACAGAATGTGTCCCCTTTGACTGTCCAAGGTAACCCTCAATGCAGTTGCTGGAGACAGTGTTCATAGCAGTCTGAACTTAACACAGCAACCAAGCACTTTTCATATATAATCTCTTTGATTATTTTTTTCCCTGAAACCATCAAGATAAGGTCTGCTGGACAATTCACAAAGGCTCCTGCAACTTTGTGCACTCTTTTTCAAGACCTAATGTGAAGGTCTTTCCCCAAAACTGAAAGAAAAATACATACAATTTGTAATGCAAAAGACAACTAGAAAGAACAGGAAATTTCTTCATGTGCAAAAATTTTCTGTCTAAACAGAAATGTTTAGACAATGACTAATTGCAGAAGACCATTTCTGGCTGCTCTGAGTCACGAGCAACCTAAGCTCCTAAGCTAAATTGACTCTTCTTTGAGCAAGAGGTAGGATGAGACAATTTACAGAGGTCCCTACTAACCTATATGAATTTATGTCTATACATAATGTTAGATGCTTTATGTTATGTCTATACATAATATACCACTCCTCAGCCAAAGAAGAGGAATAGTTAAGCCACTGATCAGGAGTAAAGTTACATAAAAATATAAATGCTTTCTTAGAATGAATATGTCTGAGAAGTCACCACAGCAAGGGGTGCAACAGCAGCCAGAAATGAAAGACATAAGGGAGAGAAACTTTATTCCAATCACCCAGCAGCTGGTTTAAACACTGACTAATTTCATGGCTAACTGTGAGGAGATGTACTTTAAAAATAATTTTATGAGAAAATGTTTTTTTTAGCCACAGGTTTTGGAAAAACGAACAAAAACTGATTTGTTAGTTTTGAGATACATTTTGCTAGCATAGCTGAGGATAAATCCTATCCCTTCTCACAGTTAAATCAATCAGGTTCTGCTGAAGGCTAGTAACATGGAAGAAAGACAGAGTATGGCAATAAGGTATATAAAATGGATGTCCTCTGTTAGATTGCATCTTGCTCAAGGTAAATACTCTGTGAAATATATCACCAAGAAGGTGTTGCAAAAGTTGGGAGCTAGGTTTAAAGATTGCCTTTTATGCAGAGGCATCTGAAACTTTTTTTTTCCTACAAGGATTGAAAGAGAGGTGTACAAAATCAGTAATACGTTTTTAGTAACACACACGCTTGGCTCTGCACATTTTGTTAGTACATTTATGTTTTCAATGGAGACCAACTCCAGTTATTTTAATATGATCTTTATATTTTCTTCTGAATTTTCAGTGATATAATATTTAACTGCATAAGTCCTATGATGATGACAGTTTTGTAAGTAACTCCTGGTCTGTACATGATACAGGGTTAAAAAGCTGAAGAAAAATTTGAATTTTTAAAACTTTAGCTGCCTGTTGAGCTTGGCTGAGGCTGCTGGAAAATTCTAAAAGGCCACCAGCAGCAGAGAATATGTGTTGCCAGGAAGAGATTTGAAATCCTGTGAAAATTGTATCTAATGATTCCACATGCAACGCCCAGGGAAGGGAGGAGAGGAAGGTATATTACAATGGGGTACAGGATTGCCCTTCCTTAAAGGAACCCAAAATGCAGGGATCAAAAGCAACACCTGCCTAGCAGCATTGCTTGCTTGCTTGTTTGTGTGTTCAAAGTTGGCATAGGCAGCACCTTTATTTTCAGTGTTCAGCAGCATGAGGCATTTGGTTTCCTCCTTGTGGGCTTAGATCCACCCTTCCCTTGGGAAGATGTTGCTCTAGGTATTAATTAGAAATTCTGTGAGTAGACAGTATTGCTGCTTATTTATAAAGGTAATTTTTCTTCTGGAAAACTTTACTGGTTTTGTTTTCAGTCTGATGTGTGTACGTAGTTACATGCTTTTCCTGTTAATGTCATTGTTCATTACTTATTTTTGGACCATCATCCCTATCTCCTTGTCTATTGTCCTACTACAGTGGGGAAAAGAATATGCTTATCTTAGTGGTATCTATTCAGCTCTGTGCTGCTACCCCCTATGGCCTCCTGGCAAAAGAGCATACAAAGCGTATGAATCTAAACATCAGTGTTGCAAATTGGCAGGCACCTAGTGACCTCAGCGGAAATAACCATTTCATCTAGATGAGAGTTTGATCCTTCTTTTAACCATATGTTCTTTTCCTGATAGTTTCTATACGAGGTAATTTTATTTCTTGCTAAAACCTGAGTGAACCATTTTTATTTGAAAGTCCTCTGCTCCATTCTCACCTATCACCCATTTCTTTTGGCACCAGTTTTTTGAGCTACACTGTTTCTGCAATTTTTTAAACAGAGAATTGGGCTGTATCCATGCCCCTGTATGTATTTATACCATGTAGTCCTTTAAATTAAAGTTTTTAATTTAGAATCCTTAAACAGAGCTCTTCCAGTACACAAATGCTTTTTTTCCCCATATTACCGCTTGATAAAAAAAGCAGGATTTTGTATTTCTTCAGTGTTCTGCTTTTCCTGCAAATTAGTCGTAGTAAAGATCATGGTTTTGCTAGCATAGTACTGCTCTAATCATGACAGCCATAAAAGAACTGAGTTTTATGCTGCACTTATCATAAACTGCTTTAATCACAAACATTTAAATCCCTGTGAAAATATATAATGCAGTCTTCACGTAATTTGCATGTCTAACTGCTCATGGTTAAATAACGTTCTCACTGCTGCTGCTGCTGTTCTGTATTTTAAGATGGAAGATTCTGTAGAATTTAAAAGTATTTAATAACTTACATAATGTTCTTTATACTTTATTTCAGAACTTAACAGTATTTACTAAGATTTTCATATTTATTTGTGGCAAAATGTTTATTACTAAATTTTATTGCTAAATGCATGCTACATTAGCTATATCACAATGTCTTATTACAAACTGGTGGTTTTGTTACTTTATATACAGTTTTGCATCCAATGGTTTTGTGTTGAAATGTTCTGGGAGACAAGGTGTGTCAGAACCCGCCCTAAAATGTGATTGCATAATCTGTGTCTCTGACTTCTAGATGGAAACAGTCACACAAATGTCTCTGCGGGTGTTAGAAAAGAGCCCTCTCCAAAAGTCTCAAAAGGGTACTTAAAGGAATATAATTTTGTCTCTGTACTGAGTACAAATGAATTTTCAGTCATCACTTCAGTAAGACTAAAGCAAGACAAAAACCAAAACAGCCCCCAGATGCAGTCAGTATTTCAACCCTTGTTTTCCTCTCATCTAACTTCTTAACACCAATAAAATGGTGAACCTTCCTACATTTCTACCTTTCATCTACTTCCTGAAGCAGATGATGAGCTCTGCCTATTAGGGATGGTGTGATTTGGAACTTCAGACTACCTTACAGTGAGTTTTTACAATTTTTCTTAAAGACTAATAGCAGTGTGTAATTCATTGGAAACTTATTCAACAGTACGAGGGGAAAAAGACCCATCAACCACATTTCCATGTGTTCAGTGTTACATATCTGTTCTGAAAAGGGGATATCTGTGTGAAAACTCTGGATGGAAGTAAAGAGCTGAAGAATTTCTGCCTCTGTACCGGTCCAAGGCACATATTTTGTTCAGACAGGAAAACACTTGAACATTCTGTGTACTTTGGAGAATTGTTTGGAATGCAAGTTAGACAAAATGTGTTGGAAATCACTGTGAAGGATTACTTATCTCCTTCGAAGGAAAAGAAATAGGAATGCACATTTTTCACCTATGCATTCCATCTACTTTATCTAAGAAGGAAAGCTATGATGAATGAAGTGCTGGGCATTGGTTATTCTTTAGTTACATTCTGCAAGTCTTCTGCAAGAAACCACAAAAAAAAAATCTATATTTTTTTCATGGCAATGAATGCTGATGAGACAGAATTTGATGCAACCACAAGCATTCCTTCTCCAAGAAATATCCTCATGGTATGACCGATTATAACTTCTCTGACTACCTGGAGGGATGTGTTATTCAATTACCATCAGATACCTTGGCTCTATCAAATGGTTTCGAGTTGATCAGTTCTAAGATTTCCTAAAAAATTAGTAAATTCCTTCATAAAGATTTCACTTTTTGGAAAGTACATGTATTTTTAACCCTTTAGCAGTGGTTAAAAAAAATCACTTTATTTTTCACTTTTTATCAAATAACTTTGCAGCTACTCCCAACAAAACATTTTTCTCTTTTTTGAAAATAAAAGTCATCCTCATTGCAATAATTGCAGAGAACATAATTAGAGAACCATTCACAAGTTCAAAATGCAACTCCCATTATATTCCATTTGAAATACCATTACTTCAATGCTGATTACAGGGTTCAGTACATGTATAAGGGAATTTGAAATCTGACCACAAGTGCTCTGAGCTGCTGCATTCTTTTCAGCAGAGTTAATGAAACTAAGCCATGTGGCAAGGCATTAATTGCACAAATCTGTTTAAAATCTTTTTTCTGCCATAAATAGGAGATCCTAGATAATTCATAACCATTTGTTTGTTATTACTGCATTTTTGTTTTACCATTCAGCTGCTGTGACAATCCAAGAAGCTGACAGAAGTTGCAGTTAGTGTGTGTTAAACATTGTTTATTTTGGATAGAACTAGTCATAAGAATTCATTATTATTTATGGTACTGAGCAGCTAGAAAGCTTAGAGCTTGGATCAGGATCCCAAAATGTTAGATACACTTAAAAGGGAAAGAAGGGAAGGGAAGATATATTCTCTCTTTATCCAGTCTCTATCTCACCATTTTGGCTATGGATGCTATGGAAGACCATGCATTGCAGTCTTATGAGATGCAAAAGCCTCCATGAGCTGAACCAAGGAGTAACAAGCCACCAGGACTTACCAGAAAAGACGTCAGAAAACTAATGTAAAAAATTGTACATCTCTGTATGCTAACTTCCACCTTCTTTTTCCATTTGCTGTCTGTCATCTCATTACAGGACTGCAATAGGATCTCATGGAGTCCATTCTGTTACAAAGAAAGATATTGCCTACGCCATTTTTCAGGGTCTCTCATTTGGTCATTGGACAGGTGTAGGACAGCTTTGTCTCTCTCATCAGACAAATACATCCATTGCAGCTGAGACATTCAAAAGAAGTGGTAGAAGACAACACACAGAGATATAAATATGAAGGTGAAAATTATACAAAGTGAATAATATGTTTAATATTGCAAGAACGATCACATAGTGTCACATAACTAATCACCATCAAGTGTTTCTGTAGACATCAGTGCTGAACTCATGTTTAAGGAGAAAGATGATGACCGTGAAACTCAAATTTTCACTGCATATGCCTTGTGTACAATGGGATTAGATATGAACAATGTAGGGAAAATTTGGGAAGACTGGCCTTACTGATAGACAGCTGCTCATTTGCAGGATGCCTTTCTGTCCTGGGTGTTAAAAATCAGGAAAAATAATTTTTGTTTACTGAAGTGGAGGAAGAGGAGCCAGGTGAAAAAGCAAAACCAGCAAGTTCCAGTGATCTAGCAACAAACCAGGAGGGTGAGCCATCCACTTTCCGTAATGTTTCTCTAGTACATATTAATCTTGTAGATGATAAAAGGAGTATTCCCAAAATGAATTTAAGGTTATTACTGTTTAAAAAAAGTAATAATTTCAAAGGGTTGTCTTCTTGTACTTTTCTTCTTATACTATACATAGTTTAGGAAAATAAAATAGAGGTAAAACATGTGCTGGAGATAAAATTAGCACTTTTTAATACAACACAATGGTTAATGGCTTTCTGAGATAGCAGAGAACTGTGAGTGACAGGTTAAAAAAGCATATATAATAAGAAATTATAAAGGATTTTTTTCTCTGTTGTTTTTCCTTTATGTTGCTGATGCGAACATCTTTTTTTTTTTAATGCCCCAAATTATTATAATGTATTTTGTAGAATTTTCCTACTGTTTTCTCTATTTTTAAGACTCTTAAATGATAAAGAATAAAATTGTCCACAGTAATATAATTTAAATTTCATTTTGGTCATGGAATTAGAGAGTAATAGAGTAATTCAAGCTGGAAAGGACCTCAGGAGGTCTCTAGTTCAACCTCCTATTCAAAGCAGGATCAGGTCTGAAGTCAAACTAAGTTACTCAGAGGTTTATCCAATTGGATTTTGAAAATTTCCCATGAAGTTTTCAAAACTGCACACCTTTGCTTTAACTTCTTCCAATGCCTGACTGTTTATATCATGGAAAAGTTTTTTCATGTATCCAGCCAATACCTCTCCAGTCACAGCTTATACCTTTTAGCTTTCTGCCTTGGTCCTACAATGAATTTCTATCTGAGTTTTTTAATATATTCATAAAATCTTCTAGAATAAAATCACTAGCTTGATGCAGCTGGATTGGGTTTGGCCTGTGCTCAAATGTTGAAAAAACTCTGAACAGACTGACTTGGCTTCATTGTAAATGCCATCTGTAACTCAAAAAAACCCACAACTGACTTTGCATTGATTGATGTTACAAACTCATGCTATGGCTTTTGCTCTGTAAACTTATCTCAGAATGGTTGAGATTGGAAGAGACCTGTGGAAGGAACCTGGTCCCAACCCTCACCACTCATATTTGCATCCTATCAGAAGTCTGAGGCCATGCAGGTCAGATATGAACCTGGGGTAGAACTTATATATAACATATCATACTTCTTTACAGAGGCAAAACCAAGCTTGTTTCCACTCAGAAGAACATGCAGGACTTCTCTCCCTTTAGTAACATCAGCATAAGAGCTATGTCATGCAATGTTATGTCTTTGCTTCCAGTCAGTGTATTTATTGTCTGAGCCAAGAAGCTCCCAGAGAATTGCACAAGGACTTCAGAAAAGTCTCTGTTTACAAAAATTGTGGATGGCCAACTAGTATTGGCACACATCTATCTAGCAATCAAAACTTGCTCCTAGGCTTAAGCAAAATAAAAGCCTTTCAAGTCAGCGATTGCTGGAAATACACTACAGCAATGTCATTCTTCACAATGAGATCATGTAATTAGTGTTATTACTTTGCTTTTTAACAAGAATCATATTTTTAATGGGACATATACTTAAATATTCCTTTATCTGATCTTTTTCCACCAGGAAGTTTAGACTTCCTAGTAAAGACCAAGGTAAAGATGGCATTCAGTATCTCAGCTTTTTCCACATCCTGTGTAACCATGTCCTTCATCTTGTTGAGCAATGGTTCCACATTTTCCTAGCCTCCTATGTACTTATAGAAGCCCTTCTTATTGTCTTTTACATCCCCAGTCAGATTAAAATCTATTTCAGCTTTACCTTTCCTAGCTTCACCCCTGGGTGCTTGGACAACGTCTCTATTCCTCCCAAGTTACCCGCCATTGTTTCCACCCCCTGTATGCTTCCATTTGTGCCTGGCCAGGAGCTCATGATCTGTCCATACAGGCCTCTTAGCATTTTTGCCTGACTTCTTGTTTGTTGGAATGGAACACTCTTGAGCTTGGCGGAGGTGATGCTTGAATATTAACCACTTTTGTTAGGACCCTCTTCCCTCTAGGGTTTGACCCCAGGGGACTCTTCTAAGGAGATTTTGAAGACGCCAGTGCCTGCTCTCCTGAAGTCCAGGGCTATAAATTTGCTTTTCACTCTCTTCCCTGCCCTCAGGGTGCTGAACTCCATCATCTCATGGTCACTGCAGCAAAGGCTGCCTTTGAACTTCCCACTCCCAACAAGCCACTCATTGCTAGTGGGTACAAGCTCCAGCAGAGCAGCTGCCCTTGTTGGCTTCTCTATCACTTGGAGGACAAAGTTGTGCTGCCCTGCTGTATTGCTCCTCCAATAAATATCAGAGTAGTTGAAGTACCCCGCAAGGACTGGGACTTGTGAACATAAGGTTGCTCCCAGCTGTCTGTAGAGCACTTCACATCCAAAAGTGTCAGCATTCATACTGCAGACAGCAAGGTGCAAGAGGACATTTCTATAAAAATAAAATAATATATATATAAAAGACATATCCCAAGACTTTTCCAGATAATGAATAAAAGAAAAAAATCTCCACTTTACTCACTAAATTTTGGACTCTTAGTTACCTAATTCCAGGTTTCAATGGAAATACATTTAAGGAGAAATCCTTGAACACTCTTCTTGGGTTTAGTATTGCCTATAATCCAAACATTGAGGTGTTATGTCTAGCTTCATTCAAATGAAATTTTTGTCTGCCTCATAAATTCTAACTCTGAAACCATCAACCATAACAAATATGCTTCAGGTTTAATACATAGACCAGAATTTAGTGAAGTTTATATATCTGGGGCTGGTAGAGGAGAGCCAGTTGCTGTGGCAATTAGTATTCTCATTATCATATATTTATATAAAGTATATATATTTAGTCCATATTATTTTAAGCACAGTGAAAAAACAAGAGTTGTATTTAAGCAGTAGGTGTTGGGGGAAGTTTATAATTTTACATGTCCACTCATTATCAAAAATCTAATAATGACACCTAACACTAGTACATTTAAACATGATGCACTTGAAAAAAAGTTAAGGCATTTTTGAAACATTGGTCACATCCAATACAATTTCTGTACAAAGGTAAAGGTGTGATTCCAAAAGAGCTGGTATCCATATATTTTATACATGAATACTTGTGTTTTATACATGGATTTAATAATGACAAGTGCATCAATTGGGTGTCTGAAATTCTCACCTCTTATTAGAGTAAGCATTGAGAAAAAAAATTACTTGAAACATGACTTTAATAAAAGGAATATAAAATGTCAATAAAAGGAAACTGTTTATGGTAACTTGCAGAAAGTATAAATGTTAAATGTCTCATGCTTCAAATAAATATCTATCATCTTCCTGAGATAAGACAAATGTGGAGTGATAAACAAAGCTGAAACAAACAAACAAACCAAAAAATGGCTGTGTGTCATCTCTACTATAGTACTTCCAGTAACCAAAGATATTATCTGTAACTCTCAGCTGACAGCCAACAGTTTGGTCAGGCTGCAATTAAATTCCTTCAAGTTCTGGGCATTTTAGCAAACAGTTCCAAAAACACAGTAGCAACTCTAAAGGCTAGTTCTTGCACACAAAGATGAAAAATAAAGATTTGATGATCTGCACCGTATATTCACACTAAAACCAGGGGCTTCACCATGCTTAAGAAAGGACCACAAACTTTAGCCTTGGGTCAGCACTCATAAGACCTAATAATTTGTCTGCAGTATTACATGTGAGTATGACTTGCTCTCAGCCATTGGCAAAACAGTAGCCACTAGATAGGAATCACTGTGCTTCTAAGTCACTCTTGAGAGAATCCTACTTGCTAGATAGTAAGAAAAGCTCAGAAATGGTTAGGATTTAAGTTTCCTGTATTGTCTTTTGAATTTAATCTACAATGCTTTATTCCTATTGGAAAGAGAAGAAAAAATTAATCCTTTTGCAGGAAAAGAAAAGACTAAAGTAGTAACAGTAGTGTCAAACATTCCTATTGCTTTGTTTTGGGTGTCTTCATGGAAGTATCGACCTATTTGAATATCATTTAATATATAGATATAACAATTTTGTAACTGTATGCCCCAGTTTACATTTCCTGCTTTCTATAAAATCAAAAGAAAATAAAGAGGAAAAAGAATTAAAAGTTATCTCAGAAAGGGAAAAAATATAATAAAATTGGTTGCAGATAAAAAGATGTGAAATGCCAGCAATTAGCAACAAATGACATATTTTCTCATAAAACTAGGTTTAAGCATTTTTGACCAGAAGAAACTTACTTTATTATTGTATTAAATATAATGCAAATTTTTTTATCTTTGTGGCTGATTGCCACTACTGCTCACCTTTGGACTCATAGAACATGTTAGTATGATTTCTGTGTACCTTTTTACCCTTGTAAAAAGGGGAAGTTGTTATCTATTAAAACCTCACGCTTAGTAGTGCACTGGACCTACACACTTATTAGGTTCAGCTTCAATGTACAGGCTCTTGAAGTGGAAATGAGCAACTGCAGGCTAACTCTGCCTGGTAATGATGCTAATAATGGTACTCTAGTAACCATACTCTCTCTGAAAGCAAAAAATCTGAACTTTTTACAAAACTGAATGGCTGGATTTATTCCATTCATATATAAATAACTAGTGTCTTAAACTGCAATGCAAAACTATTAGTTTTCAGTCAAAGTCTCAGATAATACACATTTTAGAGCTTTAAAAAACATTTTCTTAAAGAACTAAATATAGGAAAATAGCTCTAGGAGCAAAGGCTTCTGCATCTTTATCCCATCTGGGATTAAAATAAATTAGTCAAAATATTCAAAAGTACCATCATGTGCATGGAAGACAATGATATAAAAGTTCGCTATATTTTTCAGCCTGAAGTTACTACAGGTTTTTACATTTCAAACTTTTAGTTTTTGTACTGTTTGGTTTTGGCTTTCTTTTCTAGCAGATCTCTCCATGCAACCCTTTTGGCATTTTTAATGTTTCTGACTTCATGTTGCAGCCCTAGGGCTGTTCAGTAGGGGAACTATCTGGGGTCTCCTTACTTTCCCTGACTCATCCATGAGACATTGAGCTCATCCATGAGACTGAAGAAACTGGAGAACAGACAAAAGGCATCTAGCTTTGGTGGCCTGGTAGCATTTTTCAGGCTGTCTTTCATCACCTCCTGATTGTGACATGATTCAGGAAAATATTATGACTAATTGTACAAGCAATTCCCAGGCCGGTCCTCTCTCATCCTTGATTAGCCAGCTGTTGTTCTTTCTTAGTTACTGATTATGATCCCAGCCAACTATCTTGAATTTTCACACAGTATTTATATTCCCTGGATGTCCATAATCCTGTTCTTATCATCCCCCTTAACATCTTCCTAATGCTATGCTGCTGTTTTCTAGCTTATCACCTTCCAATCAAACTGTCCTTGCATACCATCCCAGCTGCTGCCTTTCTGTTTACTAAATCTATGATCTGAGAAGGTACGAAGGGGCCTGAAGCTCCCATGTTATCGGGCAAATCTCCCTCCAACTTCAGAGATGTTGGCTCAGATTTCTGGCCTAGATTCAGATCCTCTCAGAGGGCTTGGGCAGTGTTCATATGTGCGAGGGAGGTGTTTTTAAATTAGGCTTGTGAAAAAAGAAGTAATAAAAGAGATGAAGAAGAAAGAGCTTGTTCCAGTCCCTTCTTAAAAGTGCCTGCTTAAATGTATCAGATATTTACTGGAACAGACACTGGGCTTTTGGAGCAGGTTTTGCACATAATTCCAGATATGAAATTTTGCTATAGTCTGGTGTTTGTGTGCATTCCAACAGTGACATTTATGTTTTATTGAAAATTGAGCTTTGTGGGATACAGCACAGTACAGAAGGTGAGCAGATGGCACAGTCAATGTACTACATGCATAAATCTCAAGTGAAGCTCCTTGTTCTTGCACCATAATATATCATTTTGAAAAGAACTGCATACGTCATAAGAACAGGCTTCAGTGTTTCACTAGCATTTTACTATTTCAGAAATTGCTGTCTTCCTAATATTTGGACAGATTGCTTCGGTAAAATACCCTTTTGCTAACCTGCTGCTCACTCATATAATTCTTTTCACTGTATCCAGCCACTGTTCTC
This sequence comes from Nycticryphes semicollaris, assembly GCA_013400055.1. Taxonomy (NCBI): domain Eukaryota; kingdom Metazoa; phylum Chordata; class Aves; order Charadriiformes; family Rostratulidae; genus Nycticryphes; species Nycticryphes semicollaris. The sequence continues at coordinate 66,937 of VXBJ01005264.1, forward strand.
GCCCACTTTATGGCCTCCAGTATATTCTGTTGCCCTCCATAATTAAAATGTGACAAAGCTTTTTACTCTTGCTGCTGTCTTTTTTTCAATTTTAGTAAGTTGATATCTTCCTTCAGCTGGCCATTAAACTTTGTTTCCATTCCTGTTAGGGGATTTTTAAAACATGTTTGTGCTCCTTGTTACTCTTACAAATTATTTGGGAATATTCCTGTAAACTTTCATAAACTTGTCCTAAATTCCCCTTCAAATTTCTCTTAAAAAACCCTTATTTTTAAATAATAGAATATATGTGAAGATTATTAGCTTGGCATAAATTTATGCCCCCTATACTTGATCATTGGCCAGGTCAACCAATGCTTCCTTACTGTCGCCTTGCTTGTCTTTCTATACGTATTTAATATCTCTTGTACCCTTCCAAGATCTTTCTTATAAAGACACAAACACACAAGCACTTCAATTATCATCACTGGTGTGCTACACAACCTATTTGCTCTGCTTTTGCAGAACACCTAGTCTAGTCATCAGTCTTGGCCCATCATTCATCTTTTAGGAATTGCAATAGTTAGGTCAAAATAATATCAGTCCTTTGCTAGTAGACCCCATTATAAGAAGTATGAGAGGCAATACTAGACTGTCCCTTAAACGTCCCATTAAAAATATGATTCTTGTTAAAAAGCAAAGTAATAACACTAATTACATGATCTCATCGTGAAGAATGACATTGCTGACATTGCTATAGTACTTTTCCAGGAATCACTGACTTGAAAGGCTTTTATTTTGCTTAAGCCTAGAAGCAAGTTTTGATTGCTAGGCAGATGTGTGCCAATACTAGTTGGCCATCCACAATTTTTGTAAACAGAGACATTTCTGAAGTCCTTGTGCAATTCTCTGGGGAGCTTCTTGGCTCAGACAATACACTGACTGGAAGCAAAGACATAATATTTCATGACATAGCTCTTATGCTGATGTTACTAAAGGGAGAGAAGTCCTGCATGTTCTTCTGAGTGGAAACAAGCTTGGTTTTGCCTCTGTAAAGAAGTATGATATGTTATATATAAGTTCTACCCCAGGTTCATATCTGACCTGCATGCCTCAGACTTCTTATATCACCTAGCAGAAAGACAACATTAGACTCAGAGATTCTATATGTAAGTGCATATGTATACCTGCATATAAAACTATATTATATATCTAAGGATTTTTATTCCTAGAGTACTGAAGAATTTAAAGTGGTCCAAGCCCTGAAAACCTAAAGCACAGCATGATAACATGGATACATATCTCATTATAACATGATAAGGAAGCAAGGAATACATAACATTTTACCAATTCCACGATAATTCTCAACTGGCAATGACATAAGTTTCCCAGAAATTGTGGCATGATCATTTGAGGAAGGATTTAGTCACAAAAGTGACTATGTTCATCTCCCTTGTGACGATAGCATTTCCTAGACCAATGCTTAATAAATATGTTTTTCCTGTTGCTTTATCCTAGATGACCTTTTACTCCATTATATAAATTTGATGCTTTAGCATAAATGTTACAGAAACATAATTATCTAGAGAGAACAGATTTGCCTAGTAGCCTACAAGGGGAGAGATTATGTTTGTTTTTAAGATGGGTAGGACTGTCTAAGTATATCTCAAGTGAATACCACTCTTGATTTTTGTTTCCCAACAAAATTTAATCTCCTCATGAGAGGGATTATTGCATTTACACTAAATTGTAAAACTTGAAAGGATTTTCTATGCCACAATTAGGAGAAACAGTGGAAATAATTTCCCAGTGTATTAAAACTATGAATTGAGTCCTAAAAGATATTCATGAGGCTTGAGCTGGTTTACTGTATTACAGAAAAGCCACCAAAAAAAAAAAAANAAGCCTATATGAGTACAAAAAAAAAAACAAAACCAAAAAAACAAACCGAAAAACCAACCACAAAAGCTATGTGATTATCATCATGAAGATGTCTGTATGTAAGAATATTAAAAATACCCTATTGTTTCAATTCAACAGATAGAACCTATAGTAAGGGTAGAAAGGATAACAGTGAAAGACTTGTGCTTTTTTTTTTTTTTTAATTTTGTCTCTCAAAGAAATCCCTTCTATAGTTTCTATTAAATACTCTTTAGTTTTACTTATTCTCCTTTTTTCCTTTGATGCCAAGATTGATAGATTTGACAATTGTTCCATAAAATATTCTGAAAATTTAAAGGGACTAGGAATACCAGTTCCATTTTGTCCTTAGGACTGTGTTTGTCACTGAATATTCATAAATTGTTACAGATTTAGCCAAATGGGCATACAATGAGTCAAACACACTTATTTCAAATATTAGAATGGTATTCTATAATCTATCCTTTACTTAGATTGAAGCTAGGTGTTTAAACTTCTGCCCTAGATGCCAGAATGCGTATCAATGTCACTGTTTTCTAAAATAATAAAAAATAATCCTAGCAAGCATTTTTATTGCGAAAAATGCAGTAAAAGCATGTCTCCCTTTTATGTGACTCAGAACAGAGACTTCAGTTACAATTGGGCCTCCAGGCCCATCAGATTCAATGGCAGTTGTATTGATTTTCTGGTTTTGGTTCAGGACCTGGGCATATGACATCAGAGGATGGATTTACAAGTTTGAGTAAATTTTTGGCTCAATTGTCTCCTACCAGTAGATGCATCACAATTTCTAAAAGCTATACTAGGATTCTTGTGCTTTGATCATTAATACCTCTGCATACCAGTGAAGGAAAAGTAGAAAGTGCTTTGATTAGAATCTGTTCCAAAAAGAGAAATATTTTTAGGGCTTGAATTTTGCAAGTGTAATTTTGATATATGCTCTTATGTGGCAAACTAATCAAAAGGATCTAGGAACACAGTATGCTTTCAGGTTGGTCCCAAAGAAAAAGCATCAGATTAATAACAAAAATGTACTACTAGGCAGGGGTATGCCTGCACAGCATAGTGAAACGCTACACACAGATAGCAAACAGCACTAAGTGACCCAGCTCAGGGATCAGACGTGTACCTTTCACCCAAGAAAAGGTCCCAGGCTGTACAGGGCAGTAGTTGCGCTGCTCTCAGACATTAGCTGCTTCCAGAAAGAGAGACTTTCCAGGTGCAAGGGAAGCTGCTGCATCACTTGGAACTGATTGGAAACTCATTGAACCATTTTCCTGACTGAAATGCATTTTATCTAAACTAAATATTTTTAATGTGCAGTCATCTCATTTGTGCAAAAAAAAAAAAAAAAGTCATAAAGGCTAAAATTATTTTTTGTTGGTGTTGATTTAATCCTTTCCTGCCTGTATTTTTGCTGAATTAACCAAAAAAAAAAATTATCGTAGTAGTTTGTATTTTCTTGTTACATTATAGTGTTGGGATTTGACTTTTTATCTCTCTGATGGATTAGTTCTCTTGATTGAGATCAGTCTGCATAATGTAGTATGGAAGATACAGTCTGGGAAGATATTTGAGTTCCCAGAAAACATGGAATAAAACTCCAAAATTTAAATGTTACGAGCCTGTAATTTTTAACATTCACTAACTTGTCCATGTTTTTAAGATAATTTCAGTAGATAGAATTAGAATATATTGATCTTTCAAAATTATTATTTTTCATTGTGTACAAAAATGTCTCTTGTCCCAATATAGAATAAGAAAACATCCTGAAATATTTCACATGTGCAGTGAAACAAAAGTTTGAATTCATTCGCTCTCATTTGGCACATAGGATTGGAAACAATTTAAATATTTCCCATTGCTTCTGTGGTTCTAAATCATATTTTCTTTAATGTCACTTTTGTATTACCTTTACTAAAGATTGCACATACACATACCAAGGCTTGGCAATTTAACTTTCATTAAATGCCTTAATTCTGCCAGTCAAGAAGGTGCATTTTTCACAGATGATGTGTACAGATCCCAAGACAATTAAATAAAGGGATTAAGAAGTATTTGGCCAATAGAATGACTCCCTTGATACAATATGATGGATGTTGTTTACCCACAAGAAAACATGGATGTATGAAATCTTTGTCATTAAAAAAAAAAAAAAAAGAAGAAAAAAAAATCAACCTGGAAGTATTTAAACTACTAGTGTCTTCCCTGAATATTTCCAAAATGGTTAAAAATTTGTTTCACAAAGCTCCTGATATTTAATTACAAATGATGTACCTAATTTGTGGAAAAATACCCCACTTGAGAAAAACTTATCTCTACATTTGAAGTGCACCACTGCAATTTTTGCAGAAACTCTACTACTTCTTGCTCTAGCATTTAATGGTCATTCCATACTGTCTCAGATCTCTCCAAACACTTCTACGCTATAACTGACAAATAGGTTGATACATACATAGCCCTTAATAATTGGATTTATCTAAATGTATATAGAGAAATACTCTTCACTTAGGACTGAGCTGCTGGGATGCACTTACTATGTGTTTTCCTTTGATTATAATGTTCTGGATTTTATATTTTCTCAACATATTAGTCTGTATTAATAAATCAACACTCTCCAATCATTATCTGTTTAAACATGAAAGCCACGTGAATGGGTAAATCATCTTAGTTCAAAATAATTTCCTACTCTAAAAGTATTTGGGGTTTACCAGGTCTCGTATAAGTAGCATTGGAATACTCATCACCAAGCACACAGATATTGTATAGTAGACATTCATAATATTTTTTTTTCATTTTCCTCTTTAATCACCAGCACCAGCAAACACTTAGATCACTACTTAAACTTTCATTTCTGAACATCTCTGGTTTCATACACGTTAGCTTTAAAACTACAGGTTTTGGAACAACATACTGTTTCTCAAATATGTGAGATTTATGTTTCTCATTGAAATAAAATGACAGACAACCAGATAAATTATTACTATTATTTCTTCAAAGTCAATTTTCCATTTTTGTTGGCTATTTGATATAGCAGATTCCAGAGAAGACTGAAATAAACATGGGGATTTGCAATTACTCCTCAGTGATCTCCACAGAGGAAAATATGAAATAGCTTGCATTTCCAATCAATACTTAGTGCTTTTGCCTTCTTGCCCTTTTTTTTTAACTTTTTAATATCTTGCAAAATTTGTGCTGCAATGATTTAAAGTGTTAAGAGATTTTTATTTCTTTGAATCACAACAGTAATTGTGAATCTGGAACCCTTCTTTGGGAATACTTGATAAATAGGTCACCCTCATTATGATTCATGTTACAGACCCTCTCCTCTTTGTTAAAAAACATGAAGCATAATCTGTCACATCTTTTAGTATAGATTTAACTCTCCTATCTCTACAGAATTATATCAATCCTTGTCCAATGAACTGTGCAAAACTGAAGGGCAGCTCTGCTAAAACAGAAGGGTACAAGAGCCAGTAATGGATATCATTCCAAACATTAGAAAGTTTCTTGATAAATCCCACTTAAGTCCAATTCTCAACACAAATGCAGTCTTCAAAACTGGTGCATGGGTACTGTGCATATGATTTTTTCCACAGCCATGTTTTTAAGCACCTCATTTTTTTTAAAGGCACTAAAAACTTCACCTTCAGTGAATGCTGAGATGCCACTTTCTTGACAAAGCTGAGTAGCTCGTGGTTTATCTCACTCAAAATTTTGTTAGCTATTTCTTCATATTAATGACCTAATATGTAAGATTTTCAGAATTTAGGTATGGGGTAGAAAAAACCAAAATGCAGTAGTGACTATGGCTTTTCTTTAAAACATGACTAAGAAGAAGGAGGCAATTGACAAGCCATGTCTGAATATTGGCTATTCAAATAATTGGTCAGACTGTTGGTCTTACTACTAAAGGAAAATACAAGAGTCAAAGAGAATTTGAAGTTTTATATTTCACTGTCTTTGAGTACCTTAAACATAAGAGTATTGCAGCCCCCTTTTTTTGTGAAGATGATCTTAATCCCTTCTATTAAAGCTCTTCCACTTTAATTGGAAAATAAACTTAGTGATCTTATGATAGAGAAGGTGTGAACAAAAACATTAAAAGAATTTTTATGGCACTCACATTGAATTCATTGGCTACTTGATATACTCTACGAAGTCAGTCTCTACAGCAAGAATAGGAATTCATGTATTTTCCTTTCACTTACATGGCCTAATCTTGAGAAGAGAGAGCTGTGTTTATGTTGAATTCTTCTTATGAGGAAATTATTTAATTATTCATTCAAAATATAACATTTTATGGAGGAGGGAGGAGTAAAAACACCAATTCTAAACTAATCTTCAGATTAAAGGGTAGAAAGATTTCTATTGACAAAAGAGCACTTTTTTCCCTCTGTTCCATCCTTAATTATGAAGAATTTGAACCATTTTCCAGCTCTTCATCTAACCATTATAATGAGCAAAACGTCTAGCAATTATTTTTTACCTATTTTATAAGAGATTGACCATTACTGCCCTTTTCAGAGTTGCTTATCTATAGAAGAGGTATGAGAATTATAGATCAGAACAACTTTTTTTTTTAGTAGTACAAAGCACAACTGAGAGGTTAAAATTAAGACACTCTTCATGGAGTTACCATTGCTTGGCTTAGGGCTATGTACTGAGGTTTGCAGATTTTTACATTGAATTCTTAGGTTTAACCCTCTTACACATTGCATGGGATCTAAGCCTCACAAAGTTAAGCGCTGAAATGCTCTGTGTAATGACACTACAACCTCTCTATACATCTAAGCCTGAACTGTCAAACACAGATGTTTCTAGGACTCTTGCCATTAAATGATTAACATTTCCTTATGGATGATGAAATGTCACTCCAAAAGATGAGATATGATTATAATACATAAGCAAAGTTTTGGATAATCAGTGAAAATATCCATGTTTCCCTTCTTTTCTCTCTCTATCATTAGAAAGAGAGAAATTAATGTGAGTTTACTCTTCTGATTCCAAATGAAAGTTATGAAAATATTCCACTGTTAGAAATTTTGGGTGGAAGTGATCCTTATAGCTTCTCGTGACTCATGAGAAACATCTATGTTACATGAAATTTCATTGAAATAGAAGTTAGGTCTTAAAAAGGACAGAGAACTGCTTAGCAGGAAAACATGGTTCTTCCTTTCACACAGCTCAAGCAGCAGAGAAATCAAACAAGTTTGAACGGGGAAAACCCCATCTAAACGGCAAGTTGCAAATGGTGTTTGTGACCCTTTTTGTATGTATTTACTTTGTAGCTCTTAAGAAACTCCTGATCAGACATAATATTTGAAATGAGTAAGCATTAAAGCCCAGTCCATCATTGCATCGAACGCCTCCTTTGCAAAAGCTGATTTGGATAACGCAGAGCCTTTATCACAATTCTAACTTTTGTCCCACGGATTATTTTTTAAAATATATGAAAACTGTAAAAAAAGACTATGTCACTTGTTGATCTTGAGAACTAAATGTTCTTTGTTGATCTGGCTCATCAAGTACTGTATTTGACTTGAAAAGCACAACACAGAGAGATCCAGACTGATATAAACATTTATGTTTCATTCCACATCTTCCAATGGACAAAATGGAATAAGTTTTTTAAATGGAGATGAGAGTTCGGTTTATGATTAAGGTTGGGAAATTCTAATAGCTGAAATTATAGTAAAAGTTAATAGAGAAAAAACAATGCAGTTTTAACTGTTATACATCATATTTTCTAGGTTGTGGGTTTTTTTGAGGTAAATCTATTACATCAGACTGTTAATTTAGGACTGCAATGTAGTGAGCTTCTCGGAATACACTAGAAATTCTTCTTTTGCAACTGCTCTCACGTTATGGTCTAAAAAAAGCAGTTGCAAAGGAAGAATCTCTATTGTTTTTCCTTTGCATCAACCAAGACTCTTACTTTATTTTTAGCTTCTTTCACTTATGTCTGCATCATTTCTTGGTGCATTACATAAGACAAAGTTCCTAATAAAGATAGTTTCTGAATAAAAGTGTTAAAAAAACACACTTAACTGATAATGACCTATCCTCTGGTGACTTGTAGCTCATGATTTCTTTTAGCAAGATATAGTAGTTTGGATTTAATAATCTTTGGTTGGTTTATCTTTCATAAATTTTGCCTCATTGTTTTTCGGATGGAAATCAGGTCTTCAATTGTAGAATTACCTTCAAGCAAAAATAGTTGTCTTCAAGCTGGATGATAACTTTTAAGGATATTCCAGCTTTTGTAGTTATAATTATTAATGTATTCATAAATCTGTATTTGTGTTTATCCAGGATTTTCTCTTCCCTCCAGCACAGATTGCTTAAATTATCAGCCTGCTTATTAAGATACAGAATAATTTATAAGCCTGCTTGATCCCCCATTTCTTTATCCTACATTTACTCTCCATCAGCCCTTTTCTATGCATACAGAGAACAGAGTAAATGTACTCTGTGCCTACGCAGAGTACCTTTAGTGCTTCCTCAGTCTTGTTGTTGTAATTCCCAATACCACAATCTCTACAAAATCCACAGTCTCTACAAAAAATCTGCTAATAAAGACTTTAATGTTACCAATGCAAAATCACTGCTGACGACAATATTACTTTTTTCCTTAGTCTATTCATTCACACAGCATAGTTGCTTGCGATCTACAGAATGCTAATAAGTCCTATCTCATTGTATAACCACCCAGTTTTCTTCTGGAAAATATTTTTTACTGATCTTGAAGGCATTATCATCAGCTGTTTATAGGAACCAAATGATTCATTAAGACATTGCTGGAAACAACTGTAGAGAAAACAGGACTTAACATGCAGCAATTCCATATATCAGCAACAACAGGTAAAAACAAACTAACAAATATGGACTCCTATGTTTCTAAAAACATTGTTTTCTGAAAATGTGAAAACCAGGAACATCAATTGTTATAATCTTCCCATAAGAGAGTGTAAAAACTATTACAAGAATGATTTTCTTAAATCATCTCTCAGGGACACTGCAGTCTAGTTGCAGTCCAGGACAGGCAATATGCCTGCCTCTTAATTCTGAGAAAATTATAGGGTCCTAGTGATAAAGAGACAGCAGCATACTTTGTCTTCATTCAGTTATTCTTTGCTTTTTTATTTCTGGAGCAAAATTTACTCATTCATTTAGTGCATCAAATAGCTAAATTTCTACCAAGACTCCAGACCAACAAAGTGAAATTCAAGTTTAAAAAATACCCAAAGAGATACTGAGATTAACAAAAGCTCTTCAGGGTCTTGCATCCAGACAGCTATTGCACTGTAGCAATCAATGTGATTGGATAGATATATATAGAACTGGCAGTAACTTCTAAATTGGATTTGTTCCTAAGTATTACATTATATCTCACATGTTTTTTTTATAATAGTTTGTTAGTGAGAAGGACTTGCTTAACTTTCCAGCATCTGAGAAAAGGAAATGCACCTTTTGATAAACCTTTATTTTCCTTTTATGGTAAACACATGAATTTATGGTCATCTCACGGTTATAGTCTCTTTTCAAAAAGGCTGTAACCAAGGAAATATGACTTCTCCCTCAACTAGTAAAAGGTCAATTGACCTGACAGATTTCTTGGGGATATAGGTTCTCTGAATTTTTCTGTACATTTTCCTGGCTTGAGCTAATTTTGTCAATTGTCTAGTGATCAATTGTTATTGCTTATCTGTTTTAGCTTAGCCCTGGGAATACCATGATGAAAGTCTAATAAACCTAAGCAGTAACTGAATGACAGACTTTACGGTAATTGGGGTTGAGGGAGTGCTATAATGAAGTGAAGAATGAGTGAAGAAAGAGCATGAAATAAGACTGTGTTAACAAAAATAAAAATATACCCTAGCTGATCCAAGACCAGCAAAGAAGAATTCTCCACCAATACCACACTCCTACTAGCAAAGAACAAAAGGCATGGACAACTCACTCCATAGTAGGTATGGACCACAGCTTTAACTGCCTTACTAATTATAAGTGTATACTATTGCAACTGGATTATAGTAATAATTGTTGCTATTGTTTTAATCTGGATCCAACTGCTACTATAGTATTTTGGCAAGTGATAAATTCTTGGCTCAATATGTAGAATTGTTTGTCTTTTGCCCATAATAGATTTTGAGTATAGCACAGAAATATGTAGATTCTCATAAGTCCTCTTTAAAAAGTGAAAAATACAATCCAGAGCAATAAGGAAATAACACTACCTGAGTTAAAACAAGACTTTATGGGTTGTCAAAGGGTAAAAAAAAAAAAAAAAAGAAAAAGCAGCTATTTGTCTCTAAATATATTCCTCAATACATAATGCAAATACATTTTCCAAAGTATTTTTCAGACTATTATGATAATTAGCTTTTATTTTTCATCATGTAACAATTAAGGATGCTTTCAATCACCAACCTGGTGACACTGCTCTTGAATAAGACATTTTCCAAGAACTAACTTTTCTTTATTTTATGTGTTTTACCTTAATATTGCAAAGAGTTACTTATATTTCTCACTACCAAGAAGATTATGTGTCTTCAAATAGTGGTTTGGTTCAATATAATTTAATTGCTTTCTCAAGTACATCTTTTTACTGCGAGTTGACTTTGATAAACATCCTGTCCTGAGCTGATTGTACCATTTTCTTTTTTCCTTTTATTATTTCAGTACACCTTCTCAATGAAAAAAGATGTGTAGGTTTTATCTAAAAGAATTTAAACCAAGCAAAACAGAGGTTATACTCCACTGGGAGAATAACTGTTCAAGAAGAGCAAAGTAAGGTTTCATGTAATTCAGTCTGGTAAAGAATGCATTGCCTGTTTTTGTGGATAAGAAACATAAGGGGAGAGTGCAGATTCCCTGTTGTCACCCTCTGGGTCACCACACATGCTTGACAGCTCACACAACATAGCCTAAATGCTTCATTGATCACCTTTGTGATCTTCCTGACAAAGGCTATCCAAGTTAGTCATACATATCTTCCAGACACCTGTTTTCTCTATGAGAAAAAATGAGGGGTTTGGAAAGGAATACACATAAACTAGCTAAAATGTCTTTAACACCCAACAGGAAATTAGTTACTTTATAAGCCACCCTAATGAGAGTCATTGTGGAAGAGTGAAGAAATCATTGATTTTGTTGTTGTTGTTGTAATGGGCATTTAGTGGTTGCTTCTATACAAATGATAGACATATAGAAGAGGGGTTCTCTTAGTGATAACATGCAGTACTAAAAATTATAAAGAAAGAGTAGATGTGGTATTTGTAGAAACTGAGCAACCAAGGCTAAAAGGAGATGGCAGTGTAGATGCAGTCCAGTAAATATTATTTTGTCCCTGCTAATAAAATATTTTCCAGCCTGACAGTTCAGGGTCTCAGGGCTTACCCAGTCTTGCTGTGGCCTTGCCTGTTTTTATCTTGATGACTGCCCAGCTGCAAGGTCACCATTGCCTAGCCTGTTTGAGGCAATAGGGTGAAGGTCTGATAAACATTGACAGTCCCTGTGTAGCTTATTGGAGCACTTTTTGCCAAATGCAACAGGCAAAGGCTTTTGTGCACCTTTCAAACTTTATCTGTAAAGCAATAAGAAAGCATCAATCTGTGTTTAAAAACACAAATTTAAAAACAAAACAAAACAAAAAACAAAAATACAACCCCCCCAACTTACTACTCCACCTAAGCAAAGAGGACAGGATGGAGATACACTGCATTGCATTGTCCACTTCATTTCTGTTACAGAAGTGAATTCTGGCTTAGGATCCAAAGGAGCACTGGACAGGTATGCAAAGTACCATAAAAAAAGGGTAGAAAATAGCAAGGGCCTTTTTTGTATCATAGTTCTAACCCTGCTGTTACTGAAGGCTGTTTTGTATTTATTTATCATATTAAATTACTGAAATGTTAATAGTAGTAACAAAAAGTTATTTCCAAATACCCAGTGTTTTCCTAGTTCCTTGTAACAAGATGTTTAAGCGTAACAGGGAATTGGAATAAAAATCTTTAAAACTTGTAAAATATACAAATGTACAAATATACAAAATATACAAAATGAAAACAAAATTCTTTAAGGTAAGTGATATGACAATACTTAGACTGCCAAGCAGAAAGTATTAAGGAATAAGTGTCTGATTTTATAGGTCCAAAACCATTTCTTCTCGGGTATAACAAGTAGCTTGTTTTCTGCAGCTCCTTGTCATCAGAAACAGGTTTAAATGGCATTCAGTCAGATTCTCAAAGACAAAAGATTCTCAAAGTCCTCTGGACCTGCTCCAATAGATCCATGTCTTTCTTGTACTGAGGACCTCAGAACTGCATACAGTACTCCAGGTGGAATCTCACAAGAGCAGAGCAGAGGGGAAGAATCACCTCTCAGTCTGCTCTGTTGGCCATACTGCTCTTTATGTGGCCCAGGATACAGTTGGCTTTCTGGGCTGCAAGCGCACATTGCCAGCTTGTGTCCAATTTTTTGTATGCCAGTACCCCCTGGTCCTTCTCTGCAGGGTGTTTTTTTTTTCATTAACTTGAGAGGGAGGACAGCACAGGTTGAATCAGATTTACATAAACTTCTCAATCAGTTCATTCCCCAGACTAATGATGCTGGTGATTACCTCAGCCTAGGTGCAGGATCTTGCACGTGGCCTCGTTGAACTTCATGAGATTAGATAGAAAGAATATCCTGCAGATGTCAGTTCAGTAAAGTAGCCTGAACAAAGCGTTTTGTTACCATGTCTGTTAATAACATTAAAAAACACTGTAGTAGAGATTTTACAGAAAAAAAAAAAAAAAGTCAAAACCCAGATATCATAACTTTGGCTAAATGTTTGGATATTTAAACAATTTACATAAAGTATTTAATATATGTTAATAGCAGCTCTAACTGGGCTTAGAGGCATAATTAAGCTACTCAGGTTTGGCAGGAATTAGTCAGGCAGCATTCAAACAAAAAACAATAACCCTCTCTCAGGGAAAAGAAACAAATACCTGCAGTTATATAGAAACTACTGCTGGTTAAAATATAAGTGTTTTTCACCAGATCTGAATCATCAGTGGAATCTGAATTTATATCCAAAACCTAAAATATAGAAGGTAACCAGATGAAGATGTAAATCTTCAAGCATGCATGTATTAGACATGAAACCAGTCTAAGGATGAAAAAGATTATGAAGAACTCAGAAAAGGATGCCCAGTCATCAGTCCCACAACCTTGCAGCTCCTAACAAGTTTTACCTTTAGAACTGATGGAGGTCTTAAGGCAGGTAGGGCTTCCTGAGGTGTCCCATGGATGCTAGCTCAAAAACACTGAAGAGTCATCTGACTGTTACATTTAAGCAAGACCTGCATTTCATATCTGTTTTACTTTTAATCTTTTGTCTCTGATATTGTACATAAAGACTTCTCTTCCTAAATAAATCTTTATTTTGTTTTACTGTTAATTTTGATGTGATGAATCACTATGGGTCAGCACTAGGTGATTCAGAGATTATGCCTTGCACCGCTGCTGGAAGTTGTAATCAAAGAAGCCAGCTTGATATGTTCTTGCAGGGATGATTCCATGTACATCTAAAGATCTAAAAGGCAGATGACTATTAATTAGGTAGTGCAGCTCAATTAAATTTGTAGTTACTTTTATTTTTCCCTTTTTTGTCAAGGATTTTAGCTTTAGGTCCTTGCAGAAGTGGTTTGGTTTTTTTATTAGCTAGAGAGGGAGGACACTCCAAGATGAATCAGAGTAATACAAACTTCGGTGCTCTATATGAATGTGCTTGCCAGATCTATATGAAGTGGCATATACAAGTCATTTATTACTAGGTAACCAAGTAGGAAGAGCAGGAAAGTGAAGCTGGGAGTAAGGAATATGGGGGTGTCAAATGTCGAGTTTGAATATGAATCTTCCTCTTGTAAGCCCAGAGCTTCTTGCAAGAACTACAAAGAACGTTAATACTCTGGGTCTACTTTTAACCTTCATGTGACAGATGCAAACATATAGTCTATTTTGAAAGCAAAGAGGAGCATCAACATTTGTTTTGGTGTAAATTTTTCCCAGCTGAAGGCCCAAGTAGCTTAAATTCAAGGCTGGGCAACCTCTATTGAGCCTAGTAGGAATAATGTGAGACTGATGGTGATAACTTGAACATAGCAATTGCGATGAATTTGTTTTGCATACAGGTTAATTGCTACAGTTTTCTCATGTACAAAAAAACTGTTCGTATGTGGCTGAAGAAATAGTTACTGTTTAGTTAAATCAAGGACTTAAATCCTTTGTTTGTTTCAAACACTGGTAACTGGCTGAGAAGGGTCAAGACCAGGGGTCGAAGGCAGACACAGAGACTATTATAGACCTATTTGCTAAGACTGGTACAGATGATAGTTTCTGGCTCCATCAGCTGAACCCTTACCAAGGTTTAAGTCCAGCTGTGACACTCCTACGTTCCCACTCCACTAAGCTTCTGATAGATTATTACTCATAAATAACAGTCTTCCAGGATGATTTTGGAGGGATCCCAAGGTAGTCCCACAGACAGTTCCCACAGATGTTTTGCTGGGTATGCTGCATCTAGGCCTCAGAGGGAAAGAGGAATAAGAATTCCTTAGAACTGATTGACTCAGCAGAACCAATATCTCTCTGGTTTTATTTCTTTTTGTTGACACTACAAAAAAGTCATGGGTGGAAGCTGTGTAAATTGTTTCATCTGCTTGGATTCAAGGAGTTCGCTGTAAAAAGCCAGTCCACAAAGTGTTTATTATAGTGTGCTCTTGCACCCTCAGCAACAGCATTCCTGTATCTCACTTTTGTAGTCCATGCATGGTATTATTCCTATGTGTAAATGTTTCTTATCAAATCCAGATGTTACATAATCTCCTTTCATAAACTTGCCCAGATATCTGAAGCTAGAGCTGTGATGGCATCCAACTTCTATCCACGAATATGTTAATACCTTTCTCTCCTAATCATATGGCTAACCACCTTTTCAACTTGCATCCATACTAAAACAGTTTCTATAAAGTAGTAAATGAGAGCTGTTGATCTTTTAATACATCAAGCATAGACAGTTTGATACTAGGGAATGGCTTGCTTAGGTAGAAATTAGGCTGGTGAGGGAGATCTGTTGTGTAGTCTTGACAGAAGCTTGCAACCAACATAAAGACTTAGTTTGTCTTGTGTATCCCTGCAGCATGTCCTCTGTACCCTGTGTGAGGCATGGTCAGGTATGGTGGTTTGAAGACAGCTTTTAGACAGCTGTTCAAAGACAATGTTCTCACAAACCTGGTGCTTTACCCCCTTGAAATCAGTGGAGTTAGAACACTACTGTATTCCTTCATGGTGACTTACTTGCATCTTGAACTGTTTAAGAATCTGACTCTTTGAATTAGGAAATTCATGTAATAAATAACAAAAACAAACCAGCTATGCCTTCCTTAGAACGCAGCAGATATATTTATGCCCTCTTTAATAAATGTTACAACACCAGAAAAGTTTCTCTGAAAAACAAAATACTACTTTTCCTTTTTTATACATAACTGTAATATTGAGTTTCTGGCACAAGTGGATGCTGTTCAAAGAAGAAAATTAACAGTACTTCCTGTATCACTTTGTACCACTGGAATCTGCCCTTGAGCAAAAACTGATTTTTTCCAAATTTTTAGTGCAGATGAAATCCAGAGCACCCAGCAAAACTAACAGGCAATGCTGTCCTGCAGAAATGTATTACGGTTAGTTTCCCATCTCTGTTGGAAATTCTTACTAAACTTCAAACTCAAGTTTTCATGTTATCCAGATTATTTTTTTATTTAATATTTTTACTGCCTTTTTCCATTGTGCTCTGTCTTGCTGTGATGGTAGATTACTCCCTCACTGAGTGTCTCTGGCTTATGTTTCTGTTTATCTTTCTGTCCATCTAGCTATACAAGTGTGGGTATGTAATATATAGAAACATAAAGAAAGGATTTTTCATCTAGAGTTCTTATGTAATATATTGAATTTATACATTTTCTTA
The DNA here is from genome assembly GCA_013400055.1 of Nycticryphes semicollaris. NCBI lineage: Eukaryota > Metazoa > Chordata > Aves > Charadriiformes > Rostratulidae > Nycticryphes > Nycticryphes semicollaris. Next base: position 82,847 of record VXBJ01005264.1, read on the forward strand.
AGTGGATTTTATTACCTTAAGATAGCATGAAGGAAATGAGTGGTTACAAGTAGAATTTTTAGTCCAATCAACTATAGACATCTTTTTTTCTAACTACGATTTTTTTCTCAGTGTGTTTTGTGCCTTCTTCATCCTGAAGAAGTTTTGGGAATACCTTTACATTTTAGGTGTTGACAGCAAGGACAGCTGTTTATGTGTTATGGTTTTTTTATGTTTAGTACATAACTGCTTCTGAAAACTAAATGAATGAGAATTGAACAAAGCCACAGAAAAGTGAGCTTGGTACTAGTTTACACCCTAGCCTCATATAGAGGGCCTCAGGAATAAACTCCTCTATGTTAACCACATAATTGCAAACATTATGTCAGAAGAAATATGGGGGCTAATTGATTTACCTTTTTTAATTATTACTATATTGCATGTTTTACAAGAAATGGCAATTAAATAACTTTCTGAACAGTATTTCTTAGTGTGAAAGCAAATATTTATTTATTTAGCATTTCTGTTGGCATGTGAGCTCAGACTCGCACAAATTCTCATTCTTGAAGTAGACTTGTCTTTCTGAAGTTGCTGTAAGTCTGACAATATTAAAGGAAATGACTTATTCTCTTAATACAGAACTCATGTATATCAGCAGAATATTGTATATTTTTCATAATTTTAATAATGGTATAGAAACCAAATTTAGGCAGGTCAATAAAATTTAAATGTTTATTAATGCTAATAATGTGAATCAGTAATAAAAATGTGCAAGTCTCAGGATTTCAGTTAAAACAACTGAGAAACTGAACAAGTTCAAATGGCAGAGTCTACAGGGTATAATTTCATTACATGCAGACCTTTATAAACTCAACCTCTTGCAAAGTACTCGAGTTAATTGGAAAGTAAAGACGGAGAAGGTTTCTCATAAGTATATTTTCTCCTTTCCTCTACATTTTTTAATAGGAAATTCACATTTTTTGTCAAACCTAAAACCCCAAACACTGATGATTTTTCTACTTTAGGAAACTGATAGCTGGACATTTTTGTTCATAAACTTCTAAAATTTGAGTATGTGTTGGCTAAAGAATCAGCATCCTTGCCAAACTCGGGTGTTGGTCAAAAGAGTGTTTGAAAAAACTATGCATTCTTTTCATTTAATTGAAAACTAATATTCTTATTGAAAAAAAGTTGATAGAAAATATTACTTAGCATCAATAATTTAGGTGATTTAGTTTGTCCACCCAAAGGAGCACCCACTTATTAATTTTTCTGTAATCAAACATAGTTTTGAAAGTATTTAATGACAGTGGTGGCCAGGATAATAAGTTTTCATGTTCTGCAACCCTATTCTGAATTATTAAGGAACCTTGGAACCTTTCTCCTATTTCCCTCCAGCTGAAACACTTCAGGGAAAACCTGGCTTTAAAAAGCAGGAAAAAGAGAAAAAGCTAGCCATTATAAAGAAATTGTTGATTGCACACAAACACCACTTTGATGTTTCATTTTTTTTTAAACTAAATACTATAATCTTAGAAAACAAAGTAATTTCTGAGTTTTTAGGTTATGCAGTCACCCAAAGTCGGAGCAAGACCTTGACTTAAGCTTCTATTTTGCTGCAATAAAAGAGTTAATATTTTAATTTAGTATTTTTCTTAAATAAAAATTTTAAAAGCAACACTCTCCAGTTTTGACCTTGGGAAATATTTCACTGTGTGGTCTAGACAAGTCCTTCTGATCAAATTATAATTATGTGAGTTAGATCACATCTCTGCTTTGTGGCATGAATAGGAAAGACAATTAGTGTGGAATCAGATTGAGAGTCATATTGTGTAAAGCAATGCACTATATTACAGGAAGCAGCAGAAGATATGAATTAATGTAATGAGTTGTTAATGAGATATATTCACCTATTCTGCCTCATGGCATGAGGGATGTATAAACTATAATGCCATACCCAGATAATATAACATTAATTTATGCTGTATCTTTGGGAACACCTGTGCACTAACCTCATCATGTCAGTAAAGATGAAAAATCAAAATGCTTAAATAATTCACCTGTTTTTCACCAAAGAGAGAAGATTCTGACACCACAGAACAGCTGAAATAAATAGAATACAGAGGACAGCAGAAATTTCCTGTGAAAGTCAGTGAATACTTCAAATGTCATTGAGTAATTATAACCTAAAAAAAGAAAGGATCAGTTTAATATTCTATTGAATAAATGTGAAACGTTTCTTTGAACATTGCCCCTTGTCCCATACTGCATAATGTGTATTCACCATTGCATTTCCAGGTCCAGTTTTAAAAACCATTGCCTTTTGAAATGGTGTGAAACTGAAGCCTAAAAGGAAATAGAGCATTCTAGCATGTGTACAATACAATCTTATTAGAATTTAAAAATGGTTAATCAGATACAGTCTTGAAGTAGAAAATAGATTTAGAAAACAGGAATATAAGTCGTTTGTCTCGGTCAAGAGGACTTTTCCAAAAAGTGTGAAATGTAACAGAGAACAAAGTTGCTTTGTCTCATTTTTACAGCTTGAAAAAAAAAATAATAAATAATGTACTACACCCAAAATGTTGCCTTTAAAGTTTTTTCAATATTCCATCATGATTTTTATCAGTCCTCTCCCTTCATAACAAGGCCTTTTTTCTCTTTCCATCTTGAGGCCAATCTTAATACAGAGCATAACAGATCCTGATTTCCTTTTTTATTTTTAACAGTCAAATGGTGAGAAGAGACATGCCAGACTGAGACCGATATGTTCCCACCCTCTCTTTTTTCTTTTTAAAAATGAGACGTCAATAAAATCCCAAACTATTTCAAAGTGTTACTGAAAATCTAACTATCTTAGATGCTAAACATAATAGGAAAATCACAGGCCATGTTTTAAAGAGCGTTAGTTTTCGACTTTTTTCAAAAGCACTAGACAAAGAAGCTGAAAATAAAATAAAGCATGTTCAAAAATAAGATAAAATATTTGAAGGAAAGCTTCTTCCAGCATAGGGGAAAAAAAAAGCTAATACAATGAAAAACAATTGTTTTTAATAGGTGTGGGGGAGGTACTTCCAAGCATTTGAAAAGAATTGGAAAATGAAAAATCGCAGGGTGAAAAAAGTTTAAAAGGTGAAAATAATGAAATGTAAATAAATGAAACATAAATCAGAACCAGACTGGCTAGAATAAATTGAGCAGAATTTACAAGGGAAGGAGGAAATAAAATGAGGCAGATTTACTTCAGAACTAAAGGCCCTTCAAAGCAATCTGAAATGTAAAAGAAAGTTGACCTAAGTGAAATGATGTGTAGTTAAAACTGGAAACATAATTAAAAGTAAAATGGTTGGAAATGTTATTACAAAAAAAATAATGAATACTTAAAAATTGAAAAGAACTAAAGAATAAAAATTAATACTGGTGACTGAAATATAAACCCCCAAGTAAATAAATTTAGAATTTGATTCAGAGTGCAAAAATAATGTGGCATGAAAAGCTACAAGAGACTTGATTTTGTTCATTTCTATAACTGGCCCCAGTGGAAGCATTCAGACCTTCATTATAAATATACAAATCAAAATGGGAAACCATTCTTTTTCACAGGGAAAAAGGAAAGCTGTTCTGTTTTTATTTGCAGTACAGTTAAGATATTTTTTCTTACAATTTCTCAACATAGAAGTTGAAGAAAGTCATGCTTAAAATAGATTTCTTTTTGTTACTGGCACTACATTAACAAATACATACCCTGAAACTGACTAAGATAATACTGTTACAAGCCTAATTTAGGATAAGATAAATATGATTGTCTTCCATAATATCTTGTAGCAGTAGCATCAGGCCCTATATCTTTAAATTTCACATTTTCAGGGCAGCCACCTGGCCAGAGTCCTCTTGACTGTCAAACTGCTAAACCTGGACACAGGAGTTTGTTCATACAGCAGCTGATGTTTTGCATGTGTTTTTATACCAGAGGACAAAATTATTATTATGCTAATTAAACAGAAGGATAAATGAGAAAAAAAAAAAAAAAAAAAGTTTTAGCATATTTCCTGAAGACCCTAGAAAGCAGCTATTTAAATTAGACCATTCCTTAACTGATCAAATTGCCAGGATCAAGTTCATCTTTATTTTACGTGCTGTTGTAGGCTACCTGAGGTAGGAATCCTGTTCTTTTTCTGTACTCAGTAATTCACAGAGAACTCTGAGGATTGTGCATCTTTCTGAAGGTTCTGTGGAAGAAAACTAGACTTTTAACTCATCATCAAATACTTAGAGGTATGCATCTGGGCTTAAATGCCTTTTCTTTTTGCTTAAACTATTAACTTCAGTTTGAAGTAAATGAAAAATACGAAGCTTCAGCATGAGTCTGGTGAAACTAGGCTGCCAGAGTGTGTTTCAGATATTTTCACTTATTGTGATTTTAAAGTTTTAAATTCACCAGTGACTATTTTTATTCACAGTATTGCCTTGAATCTAGTGCCTGTATTAAATATGTCTACAATAAATAGCTTTACTTCTTGTTTCAGTGTCATTTTCAGGTTACAGCATACAGATCAGAACTAAGGAAAAACAACACTTCCGAAATTAAAATACCATGCCACCTTCATTTTCTTAAAATACCTTTAAGAATACTGTATGAAGTTATTCTGATCCTCATTTACAGTAAGTATGCGTGTGAGAAAGAGACTTTCAAGACATAAAATCTTTTTAATGAGTATTGTATTTCCTACTATTGGAATAATAATGTACCATTCTGTTTTTAAATAAGAGTATTTTATTTCAAAGAGTATTAACTTTGGTTACGATTATAGAAGCAACCCCAAAGGTTTTAAAGATCCTTTTAAAACTCGTTTTGATGACAATAACAGTGAACATGTGTTTCCTTTGAAAACTGAAATGTATGGAACGAGCAGTTACTTGAGTAGATGTCCTTAAATAAGAAAGATTACCTAATCCAATATGGAACAGTTGATAACTACTCTCCATACTGTGGAAACATTTTCTAACTTCATATAAACAAAATGAAAAGGACACTGTTCTTCATGATTGTATCCTTAGATGTACATTACCATATTCTAGGCTGCTACTGTGCGACAGAATTAGAGAAATGAACACTGCCTGATGATTTGGCAAATGTTTTTCTACTAAGAAACAACTTCTTATTCTCTGCAATTCAGCTGGCACGAAGACTCATGATGGAGAAAAAATGATACCCTTTCATTTTGTTGAAAAAGGTCAAATGCAAAGAAACCGTAGAGTGGGACTGAAAATCTTTCATGAGTCATAGGGCTGACATACAGGGTCATAGGGCTGTTACAGCAATGAAAGCATTGACATCGCAACAGGCTAACTGAAGATTCTTACAATGCAGGAAAGGAGACACGAGTGTCTGTTAGTGCAGCCAGAGGCAGACTCTTGGACAAAATCCTACAGACTGTATTCCACACTTCTGCAGACTCCTGGACAAAATCCTACAGACTGTATTCCACAAGGTGTTAAGACTAGGTGTCAAGACTAGGTGTTAAGAATAGTCAACTTTTTATTGGTTTCCTGTTGCCATACACTTGTTATTTTAACAATGCCAATGCTGCCAGGATTTGACGTGTTCAGACAAGGATTCTGTGTCCCAAAGTTTGATCCTTCATTGTAGAAGGGAGAGAGTGTTTGTTATGGACACTACACAGCCTCCATTGCCTCAAAACCCAGTTTCTGAACAACCTTTGTGAAAATGAACTCCTCCAAAGCATGGAGCATGGGTAAGCAAAGAAACCAAGCTTTGCTCTTCTGTCCATACTTAGGAGCCAGAGAAGATTTTTGCACACAGTATCAAATTGTTAAAAGTCGGCCACCTAAAATACTTTCCAGTCCTTTAACATAATTCTTGGTAGTGTGCTTTCTTATTCACGGTACGTTAAATCGTCTATATCAAATGTTATCATATCTGACAAGAACTGTCTAAGGGAACACTATCAAAGATTTATGGAAAAAGGTATTGAAGTTCTAGAAAAACTATCAAGTGCTGCTTGTCACAAAAATAGATGGTGATTTGGAAGTTTAAAATACTTTTATTAGTTATCTAGGAAAAATGAGCAGATATTAATACAACATGCATTTATCATTAAGTTGAGGGGGCAGTTATAAATAAAGAATGAGAATAAAGGATACAAAGGAACCTAGTTAATATGCTTGTGGCTAATGATTTTTAGTATGTTTAGCAGTGAAATGAAAGAAAGTGTGCAATTGTTCATTAAATGTTTAGATGACACAAAAAGAGAAAGGTTGCTTGTATTGGATTTACATGGCAGTGTTTTGGCAGTGTGGAGACTGCAGGGGTGGCTGCTGTGAGAAGAGATCAGGTTAACCTACCACAGGTAAGGACAGTAACTGGGAGAGGTAACAGGTAAACCTGGCCTGGACATTGCCAGAAAGTGGAACATTTGTGGGGAATTTTTTGTTATTTTAATGTGGTGAAAGGACCTAGGGGTAGAGTGTCTGTCTGTTGTCCACCTTTTTTGGCACAGTGATGATATTAGTTTGACTCTGGTGTGGGGAGCTCTTTTTATTTATGCAAGTGAAGTTTGTAGAGGTTGTGTGATAATCCCTAAGTACCTGTGTCACAGAAGTGAGGGGTGGATGTACTGGATACAGGTGTCCAGGCACTGGCAGTGGTGGGGGGAGGCTGCAGAAGCCTCTGTGAAGAGGGGCCAGGGCTGCCCTGAGTTGGACACAGCTAGTTCCTGCTGTCTCCAACCAACCCCCTGCAGGACAGAACTGAGCCCTCAGACAGTGGTGGCACCTCTGGGAAAAAAAGCTTTAAGAAAGGGTAGAAGATGCTGGGTGGCAGCTAGGAGAGAGACGTGAGAAAAATGTGAAACAGCTGTACAGACACAATGGTCAGAGAAGGTGAGGCCTCACCTTGAATACTGTATCCAGTTTTGGGCCCCTCACTACAAGAAAGACCTTGAGATTCTGGAGTGAGTGGAGAGAAGGGCAATGAAGCTGGTGAGGGGTCTGGAGAACAAGTCTTATGAAGAGCGACTGAGGGCAATGGGACTGTTTAGTCTGGAGACAAGGAAGCTCAGGGGAGACCTTATCACTCTCTACAACTACCTGAAAGGATGTTGTAGAGGGTTGGGAGTCAGTCTTTTTTCTCAAATAATGAGCAATAAGACAAGAGGAAATAGCTTCAAGTTGTGCCAGGGGAGGTTTAAGTTGTATATGAGGAAAAATTTCTTCACCAAAGGGGTTGTCAAGCATTGGAACAGGTTGCCCAGGGAAGTTGTGGAATTGCCATTTCTGGGGTTATTTAGAACACAGGTAGATGTGGTGCTTAGAGACATGTTTTAGTGGTCGTTTTGGCAGTATTAGGTTGATGGTTGAACTCAAGGATCTTAATGGTTCCTTCCAACCTAGGTAATTCTATGATTCAACGTAAAAGGGAGAAGACGTGCAGATATTCCCTTGAAGCTTGTGAAGGAGAACAGAGTGGGGCAGGCTGTGCCCCTGCAGCCCATAAAAGACAACATTGGAGCAGATATCCATTCTGCAGCCCAAGGAGGACTTGGTGCTGCAGCAGGTAGATGTGGCATGGAGGAAGCTGCGGTTCATGTGGAGCAGGGTCCTGGCAGGAGCTGCAGCTTGTGGAAGAACCACAGTGGAGCAGTTTTGGAAGATCTGCACCCCATGGGTAGGGCCCATATTAAAGAAGTTCATGAAGGACTGTATCTCATTGGAGGGACCCCACAATGGAGCAAGGAAACAGTGTAAGGAGGAAGGAGCAGCAGACCTGGAGTGTTATGGAATGACCGCAACCATATTACCCATGCCTCTGCACTGCTCAGCGGGATGTGGGTAGAGGAGTCAGGACAGAAGTTGAGCCTGGAAGGAAGGGGTGGTGGTAGGAAGGTGTGCTTAGTTGTTTGGGTTTTCTTGTTTCTTACTATCCTACTCTATTTTTGATTGACAATAAACTAATCTTCCTCAAGCTGAGTCTGTTTTGCCTGTGATGGTAATTGGTGAGAGATCCCCTTCACTTAACCCGTGAGCCTTCTAATCTTGTATTGTCCCCTTTCCTGCTGAGGAGCGGGAAGGAGAGAGTGGCTGGGTGGGCACGTGGCAAACAGCCAAGGTCAATACTGAATAATGAAAGATTGAATATGAATTGTAGTACTGAATAATGAAAGATTAGTTCCTAACAATATCCATGTTGATTCGCATCTAAGCAAAGTCTGTGCAGATGGAAACAAACACAATAAACTGCATAATCTAGAGGGGGACTTTTTAAAAAGTAGTGACTAAGAAAAGATACGGAGATAAACACCTGAAGGATAATTGGTTGAAATTGCCTTCTGGGAAATGCAATTTTTGGGAATTACATGATGAATCTCTTATGTGTAAGCAGAATGCAAGGATTGGAAAGTGCAAGTGTAGATACTGTAATTTCTTAGTGCCTTTCTCTGCATGACATTTGTGAAATCATGATTTGACAAGGATGTCCACATCTGGTGTTTATTCAAGAGAAAAATAAATGTAATTTTTTTAACATTCTGTAGGTAAGTGTAAAATAAATTTCTTAACATATGAGCATCTTTAATATAACAGGCAGAAACTTCACAGTATGCAGTGGCTGAAGGCTAATGTGAGACATATTCAGAGGAATACATTTTTTAACAAAGAGTAGCTAACCATTGAAATGTCTTTCCTAGCAAGGCAATAAATTCTGTATCACCTGCAGTCTTTAAATAGAGGCTCAACAATTTTCTAAAGAATCATCTAGCTAAGAAGTTGTAGACTGGGTACATCACTCACCCATTTAAAGTCTACAGCTTCTGAAAGCAGGTCAAGCTATGATGATTCCTTGTAGACCTGAAATCTATGCTAATTCTTTAGAGGGGTATTAAATGTGAGTGATAGGTTGGAAAAGCAACTGCCAAGAAGATCGAAAAAGGCACAAATTTACAGTGTGGTGCCTGCAGAGGTGAAAAAGGCAAACATAGATTGGTTTTATAAATATATAGGTCTCCATGGGGAATTAATCTTTTAATTAAGGATTATTTTTTTCTAAGGTATTTGAATTTAATTATATACATTGCATGTTTGAATGGTAGTTATGAAATAAAGTAATATTTTAGTAAATGGGTACACGTGGCAAGGAAAGTAAAGATAAAATGGTTTAGGATACCCACCAACCCAGTCTTTCTATATAATTACCACCCCACGCCCCCCAAAACTCCTTTAAAAATAGGATTGCTAGCATTTAAGCATGTCCAGATTTCTGATATCTTCAATTTTCATAATCAAAGTGAAATTTACTGAGGAAACAGCTCTGAAAAAGGATGAAACCATGCACTTATCACCAACCATATTGTACATATAGTCCCAGATGGCTTGTTATGCCACATACCTCCATTCAGGCTGAAGCTTTCACTGATTTTTGGAAGTGTTTACAGAACATTTTGAGTAGCTACAGAAGAAATTGCTCATGTGCCCAGCTCTTAATAACTAGCACAGTATTTCTCCCTGACCCATTAGACATGAAGCTGACTTTTGTGCAGCTGCTGACAGCAGCAGCAGAACCAGACAAAAATATCTACCATTAAACCTGAAGCAAATTTAAAATTAAGCAAATAACCCTAATAGACTGTTATGGCTGGCACCATGCAAATAGTTTCTTGCTTTCCAGTCTATGTCTTCCGTTGGAGTAACCATATGCTGGTATTATACTAACAATAATGCTCTGTTCCAGAAAATAAGAGTGATTGATGATCAATTAGTCATTGTTCCATCAGCTTTCATGGAGTTCTTACTATGCTTCAATTTAAATGCAGGCTTTATTGTCATCATCTTTGTTCCACTTCCCTCAACGCTTGCTTTTGCAAAGTAGGAATGGCAAAGCAGGGTGCCAGAGGAAGGCCAAACTTTTTACATAGCAGCCATGCACACAAGAACTGCACACCACTAGTCCATCACAGGGCCAACCAAGTTGATCAGTACAGTTCAGTTTCTTTTAAGGACACTGTATCTTATGGAAAAGCAGTGTCTGACATTTTACTGAAACTTTCTTTTGACCTCCTGCTATGTGGCTTCTAGTCTGACAAATAGAAATGGGAGTTTTTTCCCAGTTCATAAGAAGGCTGTTCAGATTTGGGAGTTGCGTATAGTGCAAGCTGGTTGATATCAAGTCCATTTTCAAACAGGCCTGGTTCAATTCTTCTCCTCTCTGTCTTCCCCCAGGCATTAGCAGCCTACCTGGTCTAGCCAACTGTGATCTCTCCTTTTCTGGATGGCATTTACAAGCAGCTCATTTTTCACCTCCACGCTGGAATAGAGGTTTCCTGGAACTGTTCTCCTTTCTCAGAATTGAGGATGACAGCTCAAATGTTCCTCGAGCCTTTGTTAAATGGATTTTGGATGTTCTCTTAAGAATAGGCAGAGCTGGATACTGATCATGATGTCTTGCTCTACTAAACTAAGATGCATGGGTGCAGCAACCTTAACACTTTTTTTTTCATTTTCTCCTTGGCTGCAGGGAAAAGACACCGAGTTAAACTACAGTAACATAGTTCCACATATGGGAAGTCTGGTGTAATTTTATGGTAAGTATTGCTTAATTCTCCATCTTCTTGTGGGGTCCACTGGTTCTGCCTCTTAACTAACCTGGCACCAAACCCCCATCCCTGCATCCCTTAGAATACAGGGATTAGTTTGAATAAGCAAAGCTGATGTTTTCCTTGTGCAATAGGTGGAAGTGGCAGATGCTGACACATTCCAATATTATATCCCACTTCTAGACAGTGTTTATCCTGCAAAGCACATTGAATGAGCAGAACCCTACACCACCATGAAGTCTTTTAACATTCATATATAATATCAGCTGATTTCCAATAACTTTTCCCATCAAAAAAATAAGACATTTCTTAAATGTGCATTTATGCTGATTGCTGGGTGTTGACTGTATGGGAGTCACTGGGGGAACACACCACTACTTGTGAAATTTAAAAAGATACACTAGGGTTCTCATTGGGTGGTTTTATGAAAATGTGAAATGGTGAATTGATTTGTTTCAAATTATTTATTTTTGGCTCCTTTGTACATGAGGATAAAAAGTACTTTCCAAGTACAAAATCAGAACAGACCATTTTTATATCAAATCATTCATCTCCCTCCACAAAATGAAAGAACTATTTCCCTAGAAAAGTTGCAAAGAGACTGTACAGTCTATTTAGGAAAATTGAGTTTTGCTCATAGCAAAATCTGGCAAGTGTGCATTTCTTTGCAGCAGCAGAGAGAATGAAGTGTTTTTCTGCTTTATGCTTGTGGATTGAAACAAAGAGCTGCAAAGTTCTCAAGGTGAGAACTTTAGAAATGTCTCCTTTCATATCTGAAAATTAAATTCATTCTCTGTTTATGGAGAAAAGAAATTGAAGATGTATTGATAACTGGCTTTTTCTGTGTTTTGAGAGGTTTCTCTATACCCTTGATACTAGGAAGAATAACGCACTGCATGTAATTTTTTTTCTGCTTAACTTATTTGGCTAGCAGTACTGTACATTTTCAGCAGCTACATGACTATGCTGTACTGTGTCTTTTTGTGTCCATGAGCTTTCCAAAGCTCAGAAGTCTGATTCAAAGAAACTATTAAAATGCACAGGCAGCAGAAACGGCAACCTGCAATATCTTCTGTGGTTGGCAATGAATTTGAGCCATGACTTCTGCCTCCTATTACTTTGTGTGGGTGGTCATTTGACAAGTTATCTGCAGGGATATTACTAATACACTGATACTTTTATTTGAAGTCCAAGCCTATCAGTTAGAATGAAATCATTCTGAAGAACAAACGCATTTTATGAGGACAGGGAGAACTTACTTTCAAATGAAATTTAGCCTCATGAAATCCACAGCTCTGGCAAGTGTCTCTGATTGGCTGACCTCCACATCACCGGCAGTTTCTGTAGTGGGCTGAGGAAAACTATCAACAAAACACCTCATTCCCATGAGCATCAAAACATCCAGGCTGCCAAAAATAGCCTCATTTTTATGACTGTATAACCTGCCAGATTCTAAATATGACTATTAGCCACAACACTGCGGAGAAAACAAAAGCTTTGATTTTTGTGAGGAGCTGAGTACTCATAGTTCCTCATGATAAAATAGTCCTAATAAGAAAATCAGGCCTGTGGCTGTCAAAGAAGAGTTACTCCAATGAGGTCTCAACATCTGCATGTACATTATTTATGGGGGTACTATTTCACTGAATACAAAAAACATAAAAATATTTGCATACAAATGGTAGCATTTTTCAAAAAAGAGAAATATATCCTCCCATTATGAATGAAATCAGGCCTTAGTACAAGATTGCGAAACCTGATGTTCTCACTCTGTTTCTTTGAATGTTTTTCACCAGAAATACCCAGGAAAAAAAAAAGGGGTATTTTCAAGAAAATTTCAGTACCAAATGAACATCTTTCTTATGCAAAGAATTTCCAAGCAACTACCAACTTCCGCTTGTCATCTTTGCAAAATGATTACAAAATCCCAACCCCCTCCTTGAAACCTGCACATAAACCTTTCTTTTTGTTCTGTAGTCCTCTGAGTGAAAGCAGTCTACATTCCCCTCACTCTAGGTGATGTTAACTGAATCAAACCTGGAGTGAGAATGCCAAATTATGGTGCTAAACCACTTGAGAGGAGCTCCAGCTAATGTCCCTGATGGACGCTTTTTCAAATTCCCATTCTGTATGGGGCAGCATTATACATCATTCTGTCTAACCCACTTTATACTTGATAGCCTCAAGCCTGTTTCCATAAAACTGAAATATTATGCACCAGAATATATTGAACGGGCCGGGTGCACACTTATGACTACACTTGAGAGAATAAAATGTGTAGACACTTTGCCCTGAATATAGTGCTCTATACTACCATAATGGAGAAAACAGATCAGTGTCATAGACAACTCTGAGTAATTTGTGTCATTGAGAGAAATGGTTTTCAAGGGGGCTGACTGATATATCTGTCTCTGTTCCTACCCACATTTCTGTCTCCATTAATCTATTTCCCAAGAGCTATGTAGTGTTTCACCAGATGCGTTGCACAGATTGGAATCAGTCCTCTTATCAGCAAATCTTTGAACCAGGAGCACTTCAACAATATATAATGAAGGGCTCACAAGAAATTAAAATGGTCTTTTGTTAACAAATCCATTAATCTCAGCTGGTATTTTACTATTTTGTTTTGAATTTATGAGCAAAATTTTGACTGAAATCTTAAAATTCACCTGAATTTCCTTCTTCCTATAAAGGGGCATAATCTTATTATTCTGCAGATGAGGTCATTATTATCATTATTAAAGTGATTGGATTCATGGTTGTACTATTCCACTCCCAGTTTAGTAATATTGGTAGAAAATTGGAAATGTACATCAATGACTTCTCTCCTTACAGCGAGGATTTCCTATGTACTTGAACCCTGAGAAATTCTCTCCTGTTAGCTATTTGTGGTAGTTGTTTGAAGTTACTTGTTGCTCATGTAAAACAGGCTTCAAGCTTGCATTGTATGCCTGTGATGACATTCTTGGTTCTCAGCTGTTTGGATGTTCATTCACCCTGTGTCACAGTTCCATGTTTACATTGTTTGTACAGCATCTGCTGCCTCACGATCTCATTCTCCTAAAGAAGTTCTGTGCATAATTACACACCATCAGGAAATGTCGACATGCATTTGAATTTTTAACCTTTAAAGCAAAAAGCCCCAATTTTTTTTCCACCTTAAAAGCAAAAACAATGGCAAAAAATAGTTAAAATCCTTAATTAAACTGGGTAACTGCCTGTTCTTGCTGTTAGTTCAAAAATGCTGCAAAGCAAGCACAGAAAAACTAAGGTAAACATATTGGCCAAATGCCGCATGCCAAGAACCCGCTCCACACTTGTCATGTGAGATTGCACCAGTATCCAGAGTCTTCTAATCCCAGCAAAATACATTTTAAAGTAGAGACACAGTTCTTCTTTGGCTTCATAAGGAAAGTGTCAGCTCCTTCCTCTCTTTTCAACGAGTGTGATCCAATCTTTGTATCGAGACCTGCCACAACCTTTATTTGTGATACCTCTAGTCTTGGTGTTCCCTGAAAAATGGAGATCATATATCCTATTCCATGGAAGCTTTGTGTAGTACAGATCAAAGGTGAAAAATAAGGAAAAAAGCCAAACAAAACTGAAACCTTGTTTTTATAAGATTACCCAGCATACTTATAACAAAGATGACAGTCTCACAGCTTTGGTAACAAATCTGTCCTCATTAGAATCAATCAAACCTAGTTTTATTACTATCTTTTTTTTTAAATAGGTAGAGAAGAAAAGTTAAAGGTGGGGAAATACAACATACACAGCCACCAACAAGACAAGGTCTTCTTCCCTCCAATATAACGTATAAGCTTAGCAAAAAGGTTGGGTTTTTTTTTCCAATCAGTATAATATAGTTTGGATAGGACCTACCAAAGAGTGGAACTGACTCCTTCATGGAGAAAGGAAGCACTTGCCAACACAGATAAATTCTTTCTAATGCTGTTGATGATGTTGTTATATTAGTTCAAGACTAGACTGTCAACCTAAATTAGGGGCCAGAACACTGAAAATGAAAAAGATACTGGCACATACTGCACAGTTTGGCTCAAATACGTGACATGTGAGCCAGGATGCATAGTACATGAAAGATTCAAAAATTAAAATCTTCATCCTTAATGGTTGCTTAGGGACACGTTTTCACAGGGTTAAGCTGCATGACACTCATTAAAGTAAACAGAAGTTTAAAGCTTAAATTTTCTGTCCCACTTTCAAGACTTTCCTCATATAGAGAGCATGAAATATCACATTTTTCCCTGAGACATGCAGTTACCAAAATGAGGGGTTAATTAGTTTGGTTTATTGTACATTACCCAACTCATCTTCTTAACTTCTTGCAAGCAATAAAAAAGCTGAATAGAGGATTTATTTCTCAGTTTTGGAGGGGTTTACTCTTGTACTTTGTCTGTTAAAAAACGAAAGGGGAGAGGAATATCACCAAACATCACATTTAGTATCTCATTTTGTTGCTGTTGCATTTCTCTCCCTTTTTCAACAATTACCATAAATCTGAGGTTAGAGAGATGTAGGCTGAGGGGACAGAGTTGTGCTACCCTACAAGTTACTTCTGTCATAAAAGGCAAACATAAGAATGTTCAAAATCTCTGAGACCAGATGAATTTTCATTGGCTTTTGTTCTGTTCATATTGAAGATTACATCCAAGTCTCACTAAAGCTGAGTACTCATGTCTCCCCTGCTCAGTAAAACAGCCTTGAGGGAACAGTAGGTATCTCCCACTGTGCCTGTTTACCTATACTCCTGGCTGCTAGGCGAGATTGGGAACTGTAAACTACAACCCTGGAATAGGCTGTTTGAGAGAAGGGACTGATATCATTGTGTGAGTGTGTGTGGTAGGGGGAGTATTTCTGGCTTTATATTGCTTTCCCCAGTGGAGTTTATAACCTAGCCAGGCTCCTAGGATGAGCTAGCAGAATGAGTAAAAAGCTGTCTGGATGTCTCTGTCCCATACAAGACATTTTGATGAAGGAATGTCCAGAAGAATGCACTGTGCATCATGCATGTAGTATATGTAAGGATGCATGTAGGATATGTAAAAAGGCAGAGCACAAAGACAGTTTTTGCCCTCTGTTGCTAATTTTTCTCTTGTTCCAAGCAAGTAATACTTATAAAATACCCTTCATTCCTGATCCTCACAAAAGTTAGAAACATTGGAAATTATTTTTCTCTTTTTTAATCAAATGTAAGTAAATTGTTTTCAGGTCTTTAATCATAGAATCATAGAATGGTTATAGTTAGAAGGGACCTTAAAGGTCATAGAATCATACAATCATAGAATTATCCAGGTTGGAAGGGACCTTTGAGATCATCTAGTCCAACCATCAACCTAAATGATAAAAAACAACAACCCATCACTAAACCATGTTACTGAGCACTATGTCAACCCATCTTTTAAATACCTCCAGGAATGGTGCCTCAGTCACTTCCCTGGGCAGCCCATTCCTATGCTTAATAACTCTTTCAGTATAAAGATTTTTCCTCATATCCAATCTGAACTTCCCCCGGTGCAGCTTGAAGCCATTTTCTCTAGTCCTGTTGCCTGTGACTTTGGAGAAGAGATCGACCCCTGCTTCTCTACAGCCTCCTTTCAGGTAGTTGTAGAAAGCAATAAGGTCTCCCCGTAATTTTCTCTTCTCCAGGCTGATCATGGAGTTCTAACCCCCTGCCACTGGTGGGACACCTCCCACTAGACCAGGTTGCTCAAAGCCCCATCCAACCTGGTTTGAACACTTCCAGGAATGGGGCATCCACAACTTTCCTGGGCAACCTGTTCCAGTGTCTCACCACCCTCACAGTAAAGAATTTCTTTCTAGTATCTAATCTCAATCTCCC
Source organism: Nycticryphes semicollaris (assembly GCA_013400055.1). Lineage (NCBI taxonomy): Eukaryota > Metazoa > Chordata > Aves > Charadriiformes > Rostratulidae > Nycticryphes > Nycticryphes semicollaris. The sequence continues at coordinate 99,293 of VXBJ01005264.1, forward strand.
GTCTTCCAATTTAAAATCATTGCTCCTCATCCTATTGCTACATTCCCTAACAAAAAGTCCCTCTCCAGCTCTCCTGCAGGCTTCCTTCAGATACTGAAAGGCTGCTACAAGGTCTCCCTGGAGCCTTGTCTTCTCTAGGCTGAACAACCCCAGCTCTCAACCTGTCTTCATAGGAGAGGTGCTCCATCCCTCTGATCATCTTTGTGGCCCTCCACTGGATCCGTTCTAACAGGTCCATGTCCTTCCTGTGTCGAGGATTCCAAAGCTGGACACAGTACTCCAGGTGGGGTCTCTCAAGAACCAAGTAGAGGGTTTGAATCACTTCCCACTACCCACTGACCATGTTTCTTTTTATACAGCCCAGGATGTGGTTGGCTTTCTGGGCTGCCAGTGCGCCCTGCCGTCTCATGTTATGCTTCTCATCCACAAACAAGTTATTGGTATTTGAACATCATTTTTCCACTGTCTGTTTTTTTCCACAACTTTACTCCATAACTCCACTTTTATTAGGTGACATTGTCCACTCACCGGAATGTTTACCTAAGTACTTTGTAACTTGTAGGGAGTCATGTTGTCTAAAGTGATCACCATAGGGTGATCTCAGTGAGTTTCTGGCTATTTGTGCACTTTCCACTGGTAATGTGTTCCTGAGGAGCTGATTCACTCTGTCACGGTTCTGCCCAATACCTACTCCTGAAGCTGCTGAGACAGGAGAGTTATGCTTATGCATCTGAGAACAATGTGATGCTTGTTGCTATTTTTCTTCAAATCTTCCATCTGAAGAAATTAGACTAACATAGCTGCAAATCCTTCTGTTTTTATTCCTGATGTTGTATCTTCAAGTCGGATATTCTATATGTTGTATAGCATATAAATAATTATGCATAAAGCCAGCAAGGACACTGAATTGTTACATTTTCATCACACATTTCTCTTCATTTCCATTTCCACACTGTTAAAATGTGCTACACCACATGCTGAGTTTCTCAAGCATTTTGCCTGGGTGGCACTTAAAACTTCTTATACGCCTGAATTGTGCTAGGAGTCAAATCTTAAGAGCTGGCTTAGATACTTTTGCATTGTCTCTGAAGAAATGGGTTCCCATAGCTAAATAGTGATATTCTGTGAAATAAAATTAGCCATTCAGTTTTATGACTGTAATGATGAGAGGTCAGCAGAACACTCAAGCATGCATCAAGACAGGGAAACCTACTGAGTCAATTCAGCAGCAGCAAGCAAGCAGAGTTAAACACTGAAGGAATGGCAAATTATTATATTCACATTAAAGACATGATATGGCACTAAAATTTCCCTCACAATTTGTTCTAGAAGATTATTAACCTGCTTTAATAAGAGTGCACTTTATGAATTCAATTAGTAATACATACCGTGAAAGTTCACGTACGTATAATATAGGCTTCTTAATGATATAATGGATCTGGGAATTGTTCCTATTAGGCCAAAATTCAGATTATCCAGTCATACATCTCCATCTAATGTTACATGATTGAACAGACATAATAATTTCATTACTATCAAAAGAGAGAGGTCCATCTCCTGTCCTGCTCCAACAGTCTATTCCTTTCCTGACTGTAGTTGCCTCCTCCCTCCCACATCTCCGCTTGCACTCACTTCATCCTGTGACAACCCAGTTTAATTCACCATCTAAAAAATAAATAAGCTGGCATAAAATTTGGAGTGTTTTGCTGGGCTAATGAGTTGTATGCGGTCTGTGAAGGTCTGATGAATGCCAAAGTGGGCAGGAGTGAGATTAGGAAGGATTAAAAACTTTCCTCTTCCTCCTCATTTAAGAATATCTAGATTTCTTCAGTTGCTTTTGGACATCACAAAATCCCACAACAGGTGTCTCACCTAAGAATGGTTTGAAGCACTTCAGAGAATGAGAATTAGATCCCCGGGTGTTTTACACAGCCAATACAAAGAAATGCAGCACGTATATACAGTCAGAGTGTAAACCGGACCAGACTCCCATCTGACTGGTGCAGACTTGACATGTGTTTTCTGTCCAGCATAGCAATACAGACTCAGCTTCTCTGCATTCAAACTGCAAAGGCAATTAAGAAATCCAGTGCAGATAGCTGGAATGCAGTTTGTATGTGTGTGATAAATGCTGTTAGGCTGCTTCTGCAAATTCTAGGTACTTTACTAAACTGTTAAGTGAGTCTGGAAGGCTGGTGACTGTATAATGGGGAAAAGACAGATACAGAGGGCTAGAAAAAGTCATCCCCAATAACAGAAGGAAAATGCTGCAGAAAGAAGTTTAGGAATTACAATTCAGTCCATTCTGATGGTTTTTTAATAGTTGTGACAAGCTCATGATTTAGTGTCACCAGTGCCTTTTATATGGATATATGGCCACATATGTGTACACCATGAGTTGGCTAATTTTCAGCTACCTGCCAACAGTAAATTATGTCAAACCCTTAAGAGACTGTGGATATTGTTTAGTTGTTCATATCAGACTGTTTTCATAGAAAAAACTGAGTGTTTCTAAGGCTGAAAGTGAAATTCCATGTTTCTTTCTTCAGTGGCAGTGCAGGTTTAAGCAATTTCCGCCCTCAGCCCTTCCTTCCTGTCTCCACACCACCACCTCCATTGTGCCAGCACAGCTGTTTGTGCAGCCTGTGGTGAAAATGGGAACCATCTGAGGAATCCTGGGGTGTCAAAGAGGAATCAAAATCAAAAGGAAGCTTATAACAACGTGTGAATTAAGATGTATGAGAGACTGATCTTGCACCAGGACATCTATGAGGTATATGGAGACACTGTTAAGCTGACCCCTGAGGATCTCAGGTCTGGGGAATACTTTACAGTTTCTTATGAAATTTCAAAACGTATCTCAAGAACCCTCTTATTTCTCTGATTTAAAAGTTCTTTCTTTATCTCGTGACCTTGCTTTTAGCCATTTGCCGCTTGTAAGTCTCTTTATGGAATAAACTTATTTCAAAATAAATCTTGAGGAGTAAAGACAGATCCTTAAGTGCCAACGGTTCCATCCCTCTTTTGTTCTTCTCTGAGGAAGACAGTTGAATTGTTGCTGGACATATGTTTATGTATAGGTATATGTTTTTGTGTAGATATATGTGTAGGTGTAGGGAATGTGTGTGTATATGGCTTGCAATATTTTTGCAAGCCACTCTATTTTTTATGTCAGGTAAGAAGTTTGTCTTTTATGATTTTGCTGCCTGGGGGAGAGCAGAACATTCATGTCATCTTCATTAAATACAGCATCCACATTATTAAACACTTTTTTTTAATCCAAAATATTTTATACTTGAACAGAGGTGAAAATTCAATTTCTGTGAAGACCCACAGACATTAATATCTCACCTATCTGATTTGGCAGTTTCTTCAGAGTGCTTCAGTTGCTCTTTTTTTTGAGAACAAGGAGTTGTGTCACATTTAAGTCCGACACCAAATGTTGCCCGTTTATGGATCTATAATTTTGGAACACTTCACTGTCCAGATGCATTGCATATGGGAGGCTGGGTATCTGGTTTCCATTCTAGGGACCAGGCAGTAAAAAGCATATCATTTGGGTGCTTCGAGTCTTTGGCTAGTTTCAAGCCTGTGAGTAATGGCTGGGACCATTCATATCCTTGACGCTAGGCAAATGCTCAGGAGATTTACTACAATGTTAAATCACAGTAAACCAGTGGTCTCCAGCCCAGAGCTTTTAGTCACAAATTCTCATTTTTCTCCACCTCATATCTGCATATATTGAGTTTTCTGTGCTTTTAAGTAATTATTTTTCTCCTTAAACCTTAAATTCCTGGCACAATTTACCTGTTATTTTACTCTGATAGTTTTGTCTTCAAATGAGACAGCTAAAATAAAATAATTTTTGAAGGCTGAATTTCTTTAACATCTTTCCCCAGACCATCTCAAAATGCTTTATGAAAAATAACCTAGCTTTTCAGTATGTCAAAGGTATTTGAATACTCAGAGTTAAATTGATTCTGACACAGCCCAAATCTTTCTTCCCAGCCAGCATTCTCTTGTCCTGATTCATTCCTCCTCTCTCCCTCTCTTCTTACACTAACAGAACTTCAAACTTTCATACTATTTTTCTTTTTGATAATCAGTTCTACTTTTAGTTAAAAGAATATCTCTTATCCTTGTACTTCTGGTGATGGAGAACACATTCTTCTTATTCCTCCTGTTGAGTACAGATTGGACTTGAGACATTCAGAGAGCATTTCAAAACCAGAAAAAGATACGGGACTGAATAAAAAGAGAGAATGTCTACATCTATCTGTTTTTTCACGAAATATATTTTTTATTTTAACACTGTAATTTAAAGACTATGGCATGGGAGCTCTCATTGCTACTTTGTGCAGTACATTGGGAAAAAATCAACAACAAAGACTTGTACTGATGCTGTTTTGTGGCAAGAGCGTCTTAGTTAATATTTTTGCTCATTTACTGCTAAGTAATGATGACTACAGTACATGGTTGTTCTGTCAGACTGAGTGAGCAAGATTTTGCACTCTCTTTACCAAAAGGGTTAAACGGCTGCCCAAGGCATGTTTTAGTAGCTGTACTACTTTTCACACACACAACTTCCAGATATCACAGTAGTTGCTTTCTTCAGAAGCACAGTCTCAGGCTTGAGTCACTCCTCCAGCTTCTATCCCTTCTCTGGGTTCCTTGCTGTCCCCTCAGTTCTCATCTACATTGCAACTTTCAGCATTTAATGATGATGATGACAATGAGAAGCACTGAAGTCTTTAATAATTATTAGTGTTAGTAATAATACTATAGCCCGAGATTCTCTTATTCCACTACTTAATTTGCCAACTAATTACTTCTTTTATTTCAGGAATAAGAATGGCAAGTAACAGGGCACTTGGAAAAACATGTTGAAAAATTTCAAAATATTGAATCAAGAAGCTGCTATTTGCTCTTAAGACCCAAAAGTGTGTTACTTGGCACTGGAATACTGACAGTGTGTTGTTACTTTTGCTAGTGTTACAGATTTGTTGTGTCTTTCTTCACTGAGGTATAAAAAAATCAAATAATCTATGACAGCGGCTGAAGGTACAGAAGATTATTAAAGTTCTGAGTTTTACCAAGACCACGATTATTCTGAAGAGTTCTCTCTCTTGGTAGAGAATAAAAATACAGTGTTCTTCCCTTTTAAAAGCTGTTGAACATGCCATTTTACCAACAGACATGAAATATGAGCACCATCCAGTGGCAAAGGAAGTAAAGCACATCTTGTATATCTGATTTCCTCTTCTTTTTCCTGAAACCACTGAATCCAAGTAGTCATTTAATCTTTTATATTGAATTTCCTGCATTTTTTAAAACTGGCATAACTACATTTCTGCTAATTTCTCAAAGACATTGTAGCAGTAGGAAGTATGCTGCATCTCAGCCAGCTGAACAGTGTTAGCTTTTCATGCTGGGAATACAGTTAAGTATTTTAAAAACCCTTTTGCAAAAGCATCATTATTTTCTCTGCTACTGCTATCAAAACACAACTGATTTCTCCCGACTGTGACAAAATCACTGTTCCCCTTACACCAGCATGAGGAGTCATCAACTAACATGTATTTGCTGCTCCCTGAGAACTGGGTTATGATTGTTCGACTAATTTTATTTACTTTTTTTTTTCTTTTCCTTTTTCATTCTCATCTCCATTCTTCTCTGTTCTCTTTTCTTCTCTGCATGATACTCTTCAAGGTGTCAATAAAATTTTGATAAATCAGAGAAGACTAAAACCAGGCAACAAGGCTGTATGAGCTGTCCTGAACTTCACTGAATTTGAGAGTCTCTATTGAGCCTGGACAGGGAACCGCTTGAGAGAGTCCAGGGCCAGGCTACAAAGATGATTAAAGGAATGGAGCATCTCCCATTTGAGGAAAAGCTGGGGGAGCTGGGGCTGGGTCTCTTTAGCTTGGAGAAGGAGACTGAGGGGTGACCCCATTAATGTTTATAAATATATAAAGGGTGAGTGTCAGGAGGATGGAGTCAGGCTCTTCTCAGTGATGGCCAATGATAGGACAAGGGGCAATGGGTGCAAGCTGGAACATAAGAGGTTCCATTTAAATATGAGGAAAAGCTTCTTCACAGTGAGGGTGACGGAACACTGGAGAGGTTGTAGAATCTGCTTCTTTGGAGATATTCCAAACCTACCTGGACGCTTTCCTGTGTGACCTGTTCTAGGTGTTCCTGCTCTGGCAGGGGGATTGGAGTAGATGATCTTACAAGGTTCCTTCCAATCCCTGACATTTTGTGATTCTGTATTCTGTGAAGAGTATGGAGTAATGATGTGGCCTTCACTTGTGCCATACTGATGCTGACTGATTTTGTTATCTTTCTTTGGGGAAATCAGATCTCGCAAAGCATATTGGTTTCAGAAACCTTAGGGCTTCTGCTATAAATTATATTGGAAAGGTATTTTCACTTTCCACACAGATGATTTTGTGCTTAGGGTATTTCTGATAGTGTAAGACACGGGATTTTTCTTTAATTTTAAGCATGACTGCCTTTTTCAATGATCTTTTCCTTTTTTTTTTTTAAAAAAAAAAGAGGGCAAATTAATTGTGGTTACGACTGACATGACACACAGACATTCTGGCTTTTAAGTAGATAGATATTTGAAACCTCTCTCTCGTGCTTTCTACTCTTGTTTTACTTCTTTTTATCCATAAGGATAGGAAGTATCAACTTGCTCCCAAAGCTGAAGTAGGAAAGCAGTGTGAATTCCCTTGGTTTTAACAGCAACTGTACCTATAATTTCCTCATTTGCTTCAACGGCTCTTTCATTAAAATCCAGGAACTTGGATGTTACTCTTTACAGCCATTATTTTTCATGCTTTTTAACCTACAAATCTAGCTATTTTTTGGAACAGTCCTGCTTCTTTTGGCAGAATAGGCAGCCCATCTTCATTTTCAGCCCATCAAACTAAGCCAGAGTAAAGGAACTTCTGCACTTCAGGGTGTTCAGTTGTGGCTGAGATCAAACTATGAATCAAACATACAGCAGTAGTCAGGACATAACATTCCAAGCTTTCTCAAGCCTCAAAAATTTAATGAAGCTGAGGTGAGAAGTGCTAATTAGAGCTATTAGGTAGCAAGCAACCGAGAAGCAGTGGCTTAAATGAGTGGAAAAATCTAAATACTCATTAGAAGTGTGCAAGGAGACAGGCAAAAGGGCAGAAGGAAGACATATATTCCCCAGCAGAATAATCTTCAGCGGTCTGCTTAAGTACTTTAAGTCCCTTTTGTGATGCTTTAAACAGAAGTAGCTATTGCACTTCAATAGTAAGATCTTGCTCACGTTCTTTTTAACAGGTCTTGTATAGCAGCAGATATTTGGCCATCACTTCACATTTAAAACTAGGGTCTGCATAACTAAAAGCAGATGTCTCTACAGGCAAGAAGTCAGAAACAACAGACACTTCTGCACTTTATGGACTGGTCACAGAGGTGATGTATGACAACTACCCTGAGCAGTCACTTACTTCAGAAGCCTGATGCAGTAAGATGGTAAAAATCTGCTGCTGCTTTGCAACAGCAGGAATATTTTGCACATGCCTCCCCTTTGTCTCTAACACTGATCAATTATACACATAGTATAACCTGCTTAAATCACATCAGCTCTCTCCCATGTGTTCTAACGTGTATTTTAGACAACTCTCTATTGTATGTGTACACCTTCTAACAAATGTAAGGTAAGTCTCTTTTTGCTCAACTAATGCTTCTAGTTCAACTTTCTGATGATTGGAAATAACTTCAAAAGCTCTCAGGTTTGAAATGGAAAATTATCTGGGATTATCCTCCCAAAGACAAAAGAGTTATCCTTCAAGAATGTTATCAGGTTGCAAAGATATTTTGATTTGTTTGAGATTTTGCTCCTTTTCATTTGTTTGGCATAGCTTTTCCACATCGACATGCTCAAAGCTGTACTCTTGAAGCACACAGCTACAGTGTGTTTTAGACCACCACTGTTCCCCATGTGGGCAAACAGAAGGCAATTTCCTTGTGGGCCACCACCACCAGCATCCCAAATCAGCCTTCACGATTTTTATTCCCAGATCAAAGGGCAAGAGGTGGGCAATGAATGATAGTCAGAGCTATGTAAGGGATCCATTTCAGGTTTTGGCCTGAACAAAACAGAGTTAAACTGGAGTGAGGAGACTAGGATAGTGAGACATCTGTACCTGGTTATGATTCTGAGATTTGCATTTACCTCAAATGAATTTGAGGTAGGATGGAAGAGAACCATAAAAGTGAGAAAACTCAGTTTATAATAAGGTATAAGTGCACAATTACAATAAGCGTATCAGGAAATAACAGACAATTGACCTTGTCAATCTCTTTATTCATAGGTTAAAATGTAATACCATACAGTTCTTAACAATTACTGACTGAAAAAACTTATTTGCATAAAACAGAAGCAAAACCGAAGGAGACTAATTAAAAAAGCCATCTTGCTTCAACTTTTGAATTGATTACATACAGAATAATATACATATTTACATTACAAGTATATTATATAAATATAATATATATGTAATCTTGTAACCACAATAAATATCAAGAAGGTCTTTTTAGGCACACAGCATAGAAAAAAATGCAGAATCTGCACAATCCTTAAGATTCTTGGAGTGACTCACTCTTACATTGTTTTCACACTGAAAAAGCAAATATTTTACACAAAATATACAGCCACAGTTTATGCAGTCCCCAGTGAGCAGGGAATCTCGCTTCACCTTCCTGTAAGTCTACTCCTTGATTTTCTAATACTATTGCTCTATACAGCTATTACATAAGAAAATAGTTCGCAGGTTTGCTTTTTACTCAGCTAATAGCCTAATTATCAGTGCTAACAAAATAAGTACAGCATATCTACATAAGGTATATACAAGTGTTTGCACAAACACGGGTTTGGTGAGCTACTTCTGAGCTCACTTTTAATACTGGGGAGTTTACCTGAAAGCAGGAAAAAAAAAAAAAAAAAAGGATTTTCGGTGGTATTACTTCAGAAATATTTTATCATTTGAGTGAGACCTGGGCTTAAGAGATAGAAACCTTTAAATTTAGAAATTAATAAAAGCCTCAAATTCTTGGCTATGCTGGCAGATGCAGACTGCCTTTGATTTTGAATGTGTTCCCTTCAGAGCAAATGAAAACCCAGAGAAATAATCCAAAGGGAGTTTTCTCAACCTGTATGTACAGTCATGACATTTTAAAGACTGTTGCTATGGAGCACCTGAGATCGCACCCTACTAAGTGGAGCTGACCACTTCTCGTAGGAGAGCCATGATCAGCAAGAGAGGAGAAACAAACAGCATTTTTTTTTCTGCAGTTACAAATCAGACTCTGGCATATCAGGCATATCTGCCATCAGGTACCCAATACCGTAACGTCCATTTGGAGCAGTGTCCAAAGTTGGTGACCCAGTCTGTTTTCGATAAATGTTTTTGCCAAAATTTGGAGACGGCACTTCACTTGGACTCTTCCCATGAATCAGACTTGTATTGTCTCCCTCCAGATTAACAGGTTCCTTTATTATCCGGCCTCTTTTGTAGGACACAGATGCCAAACTACCAGAGCTGTCATCGATAAGGTTGCATCGACGCACCATGAAGACTATTGGGACTGGCAGTATGGCCAACACCATCAGAGATATACAGACTATCATTCCCCATGTTGGGTAGCTGTGGAACTCTTCCGTAGCCTGAACAGAATTCAAGGGAAAAGCTATTAATGCATCTTTACTTCAAAAGAGCAAACCTGCGGTCCTCACTAAGGCCTACAGTTTTCAAACACGTACTCATCTTTCCGTCACCCTGCACCCACAATGTGGGCACCGCTACGGATCTCAAATTTCATCTCCAGTCATCGCAATGTAGGATTGCTATCTCTCTGCCAGTAAGTAGGACCAAAACACTGCCCCACAGTTTTTGAGATGCTCAGAGCACTCTAGCAGAACCCAGACCAAGATTTTCACATTAGGCTTTCTGCTACATTTTTTTGTAGTTGTTCCATGACCCTTTAAAGGATGTTCAGTACAGACAAGTGTGCCTGGAAAATAAGTCCTTGTTCAGTAGAGTAATAGCTTGGTCTAGACAAGGGCTGTCTTAGATCACCCAGTGGAATTGTTCCACTTTGTATAAACATAAATGTAAACTGCAACAAACTTACTGGGGCAATGACCACACCCCACACCTCTACTGTATCCAGGAATAGCTGGGCAGCGGACTCAGTTTGCCTGATAGCTCAATTAACATTTAATTTTATAGACAGAAAGAAATGTTGTGTTTAGTACTCTAAGGTATTTCTCTTTCTAATTTTTGAGGGCAATAATCAAACATAATGAGTCCTCTTCTGAGAATCCTGAGAAAGCAGTGGTTGTCTGTAGTAAAGCCAACCTCTTTTATTTACACTTTATCTTTGCTGTTAATTTTTTTCCCAGTAGCTAATGTGGACAATTATCCATTCAGAAGGGTCCTTGAGATTAATTTCTCTGACATTTTACTCTCCCTGTATTTTGTATGACAAGCCTGTCAAAACAGCTGAGGGCTATTAAGCCTAGAAGCTAGCAGAACTCTTAGGAGTTACCTTGACTGAATTGATTTTTGAAGACAACATGCAGCACTGACTCTGCTGTTCACACAGACAAGCTTTTTTAAAATCAAACATTCTTATCAGCGACAGGTTTTAATGTAGCCGTTACCTACAATGTGATGTGTGTTCCCAAAGCAGAAAATTTATGACATCGCTAATCTCAATATTTAATTCTACATAAAAAATTGATGTGATATCTGAAATGATTTATTCAGTGTCATCACCCAACTATTTTCTGCAGTAAAAAAAAATTTAATGAAAGTGAACTTCTCCCACCCTTAAGAATTTCTTCAACATACGTGAACACTCTAAAAGTTACAAAAAGTATGAAAGTTCATGTCAAGCAGTTATATTTCAGAGCACAAGTATTCTAAAATTTAAAAATTATTTGGTTTACATTAATGATGCTTGATATAAAAATAACCATGCCATTAGTGATACTGATTTTGAATTTCAAATTGCAATCTTTTTGTCTTTTCATGTACTTTTGAAATACTTTAGATATGATCATTATGATGGTGATGGCATCTGTTATATACATACCATATCTTCAATCCAAGCGTTGTAACCAGGAGGACTTAATCCCATTTGGACAATGCTAGCTACCAGCAAACATAACAATACTAAAGGTGAAACGTACTTCCACATGTAATAATAATACTGGCTTGGAGAAAACCCAAGCATATCCTTCAGATCCTCCATAAATCTGTGAAGGGAATAAAAGTTTATTGTTAGTGAGTACACTGAGATGTCAAGTATTGATACATAACCCCTAATTTGAGTGAAGAGACACACTGAAAAACACATGTATAGAAATGTCTGCAGTTTACATTAATTGATGGAATGAAAAATATCGAGCTTGTATTACTAGTTCAGAACAGATGAACAGAAGGAATGGCTACACAGTGGAGTGACTTAGTAAACCGCTTGCTGGACTGTCCTGGAAAGATATTTAAACTCACCTTTCTTTTATAAGATTCTTTTTTACATTCTTCTTATATTCTCCACAGGGTTGTTTTCTGAGGCATGTGTCAGTACTTTTGAGGACATATAAAACCAGCACATCTTACAGATTCTGCAAAATTAATTTCGAACCCACATATGTGCTACATTTTACAAAGTAACTTTATGCATAAGCTATGGCTTACATCATATAAGTTGCTGAAATAAAACTTTGTTAAGTTTTAAATCTGCCTCCTTGTGCCTCAACATTGCAAGTTATGATATGAACAAAAGTCCTATTTTTGTATTCTTGACGGAGGAGTATGTGGTTCCAGAGCCAGTAGAAAAAGAGAGAATATTTTTAGACTTAATTCTTTTGGAGTGTGCACAAGCACTGATTCTGTTTTAACTCCATTGTAGTCCCATTACTTTTTGCAATGTGTGTCTCAGAAAAGTTCTTATAACAAAAAATAGTTTTCAAAGCTGTTGCACATATGACGGTACTGTTCTGAAGTTTTGTCATATAAACTTTCAAAAGTTTTTTTGAACAGTATAGTTTAGGATGTTCTGCCTTTTGTTTCCAGTGTAACAAAACACAACATTAAAAAGAAGGTGAATTTATAGTTTGTACCCTTTACAGATAGCCTTTTCTTTCTAGGATCTCCAGTTCCTCATCCAACTAAACACAAAACATTGTTTTCACTTTAAAGTCTTTCATCATCTCCATCCTACTTGTCCTCTTTTAAAAGCTACCAAGCTCCTTTAGCACTGACTCCAGCACAGCTCCTTTTCCATCTGATCCAAGACAATGTGTCTAACAAGATATATACATGGATCTTCATCTATGATTATGATCCCTTGGTGCCAGTAACAACCTGAGGTTGTCGATTCTGGCAGTTTTTGCAAATAAGAATGTTAGGTTCCTGAAGAAGGATATTTTGGAGAACTATACATCCAAACAAATATTATGAATACTCCAGAGGAAGGTTCAGATGGCCATTATGAATGAGAAATCTGGCTGTTAACTTTTCACTATATCCTGTCAGAATCCCTTCTGAAAACATGAATCAACTGCACTCTGATTTAGAAGCAAAATATTTCCACATATTAATTATTCCGAAACACCAACTTCCTCAAAAGTATCTTGCTGACTTTTGACACATCTACCTCCCTTCACCTGAACGGACATTACCAACCTGATACCCAAGTCATTTGTTTCATTTTTTATTCTATGTGTAAAAACATCTACATGGTGTTTTCATGTCTGTGTTATCAATTATAGGATTTTATTGTGGCTCAAGTGGGAATTCTTCCTTAATGAGTGAGTAGACCAGGCATTACTTGCGTAGACAAGAAACAATGTCTGGAAACCATAAAATTTAATTTTCTTATTATGGCTTTATTTCATTATGGCAAGGGACTGGCTGATTACTCAGATTGAACAAGTGAAAAGTGAAATGAAAAAACACCCATTCTGTGTCATCCTTTGTATATGCAAAGGAATCGCAGATGTTTAAATTACTTCAACATGCTAGTATATCATACCCTGTTTTATCTGTGGATGGCATGACTTATATTTGATACAAGCTCTTTTATTCCTTAAAACACATTCTAGTGATTTCTGTCATATGGCACAAAAAAGTTAGAAGAACTTGATGGTATTCTCAGCCATCACTGATAGAAGGTCACTTACCTTCATTGTCAACTATGCTGCTTCCAACTAAGTTTTGACGCTATTCTTTACTATCATTCCCACATTTCCTCTCTCTTAACTAATACAAGGAACAATTAATTGCTACAAAACCCCAAACTAAAACTAGATCATAAACTGAAAATTCCTTATTGACACCGTAACTGGAGTTTGCTTTGGTCCTCTCTCAAGCTGCCTGGAATACTGAAGATCTGTTCAGAACACTCATCCTCATCTGCTGTTTAGACCATGGCTACTACTTCCTGAAATCTTTCTCTTACTGTCTTATTTTTATATAATTTCATCATACTTGTGTATCCAGCCTCCTTTCTAACTCTCTAAATTCACCTCTTTTACTGCATTCTCCTCTCTTTGGATCTGCTGCGATTGCTCTTTAGGTTTCACTATACTGTCCTGATGCAGTATATCTTGTTCAAAACCTGTCTTTAAAAACAGACTAGATTCATGTCCAGATTGACCTACTTTCTACTTACGTGTATTTATGTGTACAACACAAGTGCTTTGCACAATATAAGTAAAATAGTAATTATTAAATTAATTAATATTTATATCGACAGGAAAATACATCTCCTTGACTTACTTGTCTATTCCATAAATTCGTGTGACTGCAATATTCTCCAAAATGACCACAATAAGCAGGGGCAGAGTAGCTGAGTAGTCGTCAAACATTGTCACAAAATAATTTCCTGAGCGCTGCACAAATATCAGTCCAATAAAAAATGCTACCAAGCAGCAGATCACTGGAGTAAAGGACAGAAAAATGAGATGTAATTATAACAAAGTTCTATATACAAAAAAAAAGGAAACAGAGTTCAAGACAGCAAAGATAACCTTTAATTCATTATTTTATACACTCAAAGTTGATAACACTTTCCTTACTGAGGGGGAGGTCTCAATTTAAAGAACATTAGTAATCCTACCTGTTTCCTACATAACATAAAAGTTATGAAATTAGAAGTAATTACTAGTATTGCCATATTACAATAGTCCTGATTAATAGTGACTATCTCTGATTAAACATTTAACTTAATGCAAATGTAAGGCTAAAATAAATAGAACTGGTACGCTAAACATCATACATCATGCTACTTGGTCACTAGATCACTTTTTGGAATTTAGAACTTTAAAGGTTCAAAGTTTCAGACTATGATTCTAAAAAATACCTGTGCACCAAGCAAGAACATTTCTGACCTTTCTTTTGTTTAGGGACAACCCAAAGTATATTTCTTGAATGCTTATTTTTCCATGAAGTAAGACACATTTCAATAAACTGTAGGCTGAGCATCAGTAAGATTGATTCTCCCACTTGATGTGCCCTTTATTTTCTCCCCCCCCTCACTGAGAATTTATGCTGAGGATACACCTAAGCAATCTAAAATTATGTGAAATTAAACTGGGTCAAAGTATAAAATATCCTTACAGAATATATCCATTGTATAAATCTCAGATAATCAATTACTATTGATTAAAATAGTGAAAGGAAGACGACGATACTTTTTAAAATACTGTGGTATAGGACCAATCACTTTTTTCAACTTTGTAGTAATTATTGTTAAATGACATTCAGAGAACAGAAAATTAGATCATTACAAATCAACGTGAACTCCTAACACAAGATAACAAAATCAAAAGAACACAGATTAAATCTCTTCAACCCAAGTCTCATTTTTCACACTGAGTTTTGTTACGAGCTCTGAGAAAAGAGTTAGACCACCAGAACAGTGTGCATGTGAATTTAGAAATCCTTGTTATTCTTGTGTTCTCCCACTGTGTCTTACCATTACACCCAAAAAAAAAGTTTACATTTTTAGTTGTAAACTAAGTCTCTGGTAGGTATACTCACCATAACTCGGAACAATACTTGAACACAAAATAACTTTAAGCATATGAGTTGGTTTCCCTGAACTCAAGAGGGACTGAACTGGAACCATAGTGCAAAAAGTTGCATATGTGCTCATACTTCTGTAAAAATTGAAGATTTGTGGTTTTTAAGCACAAACTCTAGTGCAGGCATAATCCTTGTTAAATCCCACCAAAACTGCATGAAGAATAACCCAGGCATTTGAATTTTAAAAGTTAATTATAAAAACATGACATCAAGCTGTAATCCTCTGAGTGCAACTGAGTTTAGCAAAAATCATGCATGCATACTACTCAAAAAAATTACCAGAAAAAGGCAGTTCTTTAATATTCCTTCATTGTAATAACTGTTTTTTTTTTTAAAATGCAATAACAAGGAATTACTGTAAAATGTTCCATTAATCCACAGTAATGACTATATATCATAATATTTGCACATATGCTTAGGAAGAACAGATAATTTCTGTATGTCTCACTGGTTATTCAGTAAGACTTTAAGAGATGATAAAAATAAAAACAATAAAACCCAAACAAGTGTTCAGTACGTTAGGATTTCTGAAAAATTAGTTGATTTATCGTTATGATGATATCTTAGATCTGGCAAAGCAAAAAAAAAAAAAAAAACAACCCAAGTTTTATGTTAAATTCTACTTATTAAAGTCAGGAAACAGCAGTGCTCTGCTACATCAGAGTTAACTCTTGTAAAAAAATGTAATTATTTCCTTCATAGAGTTAGAAAATGTTAAAGCAGCTTATGTAATTTTTGTTTTGTCACCTCTGTCACAAGTATCGAAAAGAAATCTGAATTTGTGTATAATACATTGAGTTCCTTGCAGCTGTTCTAAAGATTTTCAGAAACTTAACTTTCACATTTTATGCCAATGCTCTATCCCAAGAAGAAAAATTGCTACAAGATCATCAGAATTACAAACAGTCTACACCTCAAATAACTTTGAGCATTTAAATGAAATAAATTTTAAAAAAGGCTAGACATCTTGTTTAAGACCCTTTCCGCGTTCAACAATGAAAAATACGTTCCTCTTGAGAGTAACTGTACTGATTTTTAACTTAATAAACATATCATAAATTAAGATTTCATTTGGCTTACTTAGGAATAATTTGTAGTAATTTGCAATGCCTTTTCATTCTTTCCTTTTCCTTTGGTTCCCTGCTATGTGACACAGGCAGGAACAGAAAGTATTCTGGAACAGCTCAGAAGGACTGACCATAAAGAAACTTTGTAACAGACACCCTCCATTAGAATTTAGTTCTAGGAAGATCCTGTTCATGTAGCATTCAGGAAAAGATTTTATTTGCAGGTATTAATGTGCCTGTGGATGGAAATACAGTCTGGAATGCAGTGATTTACTGCTCTGTAAAATGTCAGCACTGAAAACTTTCATGTCAAAAAGCAAGATTTCATAGTCTCAAAAAAAATTTTAGCTTACTGCTCTAGTGAGAAAAGAAAGTTTGTACAACTCACCAGTAAGAATTTCTTTCCTGACTTTGAAGGTATCAACAATGGGTGTGATGATGCCTTCGATGGTTCCAAACATACTTCCAAGTCCCAAATTTACCAGCATGAGGAAGAACATGACTGACCAGAAGGGAGAAGCAGGGAAATGGGTCATTGCTTCAGTGAAGGCAATAAAAGCTAAACCTGTTCCTTGAACTGCCTGTCAGTGAGAAAAATCCACATGTTATTATTCCTGGACAATACTTTTTTTTTTTCCTAATGTGACAGTCTGATTTTGTGTTCAAACAATGTCATTGATTAAATCCTGAAGTTAGAGCAGGAAGCTACAATCTGATACGTGATTCTTCCAAACCTGCAAACTTAATACTATTTACTGAAACATTGGATTTGACTAAGAATCTGTAAATTGATTGGTATTAACAACACACTTCTGCCTTTCTTTCACTGGTAATTTTTCAGGAGAGCTATTATAAAGGACTGCTACAAAATGCACTCTGTTCTCTCCAGTAAGGATATATAGAACCTGGTTTCTATACCTATTTGTTAAATTTGTTTCAAATTTAAATGACAGAAATAGTGTGCAAACTTTAAATATCTAGGTCAGCAATTTGACATTTCAGCTTCAGATGCTGCTGCATCTATATTGAGGTCTGTTTAAAACTGTAAGTCCCTCTGAAAAGGCTAGAAAACACTAGAAAAATAATTCTGCTTTTAAAGACCTGCCTTACTCTAAGGATTTCAAATCAGGATGATATTTATTAAGCACTTATATAGTAAGTAAAGGATGACTTTTTTTTACCTTTTTGCATCAGAAAACATTGGTTTGAGGTGTTGAATAGGTGCACCTCTGTTTAGTCTTTGAAAAATACTCATGCTCAACTCTTCTGAAAACCAGGACTTTAAAACCTCCCAAAGAGAGCAATATAATGATCAACGTATATATTATAAATCAGTGAAGATGATTTTTGATTTATTGAGATGTTGGACGCAAAAGTCCTCAGGTTAGCTGGAAAGCAACTCTGCGCAGAACCGTGTTTTCATATGGATCTCTGTAGGCGCACTGCTTATAGGTACACTGTATTAGTACTCTGTGTGAGTATACGTCACATTTTATTTCAGGTTCACAAATGAACTTGAACGGATTATGAACGGATGTTCATAATCTCAGATTTATGACTTACTTATGACTCTCACCTTGTTAAGTTCGTCTTCAATTTGGCAAGATTTCAGACCAAGAGAATCAAACTCCTCTTCTTTAACTTTCTGAATAATGTCATAAACTAAATTGTAATCTTCTGCTGTGATGCTTGAGAAATTGATATGATGAGGGATCATATCTTGGCTCAGATTGCCTGTTTTCAAAAGTTTTAAAATCTTCTCTGAATTTCTGTAAAACACAATAACACAGATACATCAAACTCAGTGATCTGTGTTAATTCATAAATGAAATATACCATAAAAATAATAAAAAAAGAAATGGATATTCATACTGGATAACACATTTTTCATTTATGATATTGGCTTTGAAGCCCAGAACTGCAAACACCACCAAAGTTGCCAGCACAGAAGTGAAAAAATTGATGAAGGACACCAGTACAGCATCAAAATGGCAGTTGTTGTCTCTCTTGTTGTAGCTTGAAAAGGCAATGACTCCACCAAATCCAAGCCCTAAGGCAAAGAACACCTGAGTAGCAGCTTCTCTCCAGACCTTGGGCTCCAGCATTATTTCAAGCTGTTTGAAATTAGATATAATATATGTCAGCTATAAAATGCATTTCTATTATATGAAAGACAACAGAAAACAAAAACAAAAACAGGAAAACAAGCTACATCATAAAATACTAATATTGCACTACAAATGTACTTTCATTATTATATAATGAAAGCTGAATGGAACCCCTAAAGTTGAGTGAACTTATGGCTCAGAATTTCTGTTCATTTTATGTGATACAATCCTTAAAGAGAAACTTGCTATACAGTATATACAGTATGTTCCCAACAATAAGACACAACTGGAGATATACGATCACCGAAATAGTACTACTTAAATTGATAAATAAGAGACAACGTCCATTACTTTTTTTTTTTTTTAATAAACAATATTCACTGTCTCGGTTTGGTTTTTTGGGATTTTTTCTGGGTTTTTTGTTTGTTTGTTTGTTTGGGGTTTTTTTGGGTTTTTTGGGGGGTTTTTTTCAGTGTATGCATTGACAGTTGTTAGAATCAAGATGTATTTTGGGATGATCAACTCTCTTATAAATGCAGTAAGTAAGTCGAAACTTGTTTTGTTGTTACTTTTCCAAAAAAACCCAAAACAAGTGACTATGAGATATGCATGCTTATATGGAATTCTACTACACACAAATATGTAAAGCAAAGTGCAATACATGAAATTAATTCTGGCCACTACAATTTGTATAGTCCATGAGTCAAATCTCCCTGAAGTCAGATGCCTTGAACTTACCCTAAGTTAAATGGGACATGTATTTGAGGGATAACTAAACCTCTTATAAAAAAAAAAAAAAATTAACTGTATTGCGCATATGACCATACTTCAAGAAATACAAAGTTTGAGTCATCATCTCTCTATTTCAGATACTTCTAGATACTGAATCATAAGAAAGAAATACATGTGAGATGTAAACATTAGATTTTTGATATAAAGTCTAAATTATTTTAGGGAGAGACCTTTGAACTACAGTATCAATGTTTCTGTTTTACAATATGAACATAGTTCTAATCAACTAGAACAGAGAAAGATAATCTTACTATGCCTTTATAGACTTGGCAGGCCAGTATGTTTTCAATTCCTATGCCAATATAAAATTCCTTACACTGAAGCTTTGATATTTAAACAGCTTTCTATAAAGCAAACTCTTTTCTCACTTTTGCTTTTACACAGAAAGGAAACACAAGAAATATGGAGCTGATTCAGGGTATCTATTCATTCAACAGTGAAAGACCTTACATCTGTTCATGTGATGACGTTCTTTTTTTTAATACTAGGCTTACTGAAAACAGTAAAACTAAAAAGCATCATAATAGATGCCAGCATCATTAGAATAAAAGTCTTACTCCAAGGAAAAAAGAAATCTACTTTTTTTATGATAACATTTTGAAAAAAAATTCCAGTTTCCCATAAAAGCAGAAGAATAGGTAGCAGATACTTTATTTTTTTTTTAATTTATAGCTAAAATACAATGTATTTGGAAAAAAAATGTTTATGGCAATAAACTTGTTCCTGACTCACAATTTTTGTTATAATTACAATGCAGAAGTAGCTGCTGCACATAGTTCAATCTGCCTGAATCACAAAGTCATTTCAGAGATTTTCCACTAGAGGGAGCTCGAGGAATATTCTTAATTTTACCAAAGCTGTAAATGCTTTAAGTATTGAAACAATTCTCTCTTTCTGCAATATATCATTTTGTATCATCAAAGGTGGTGCATTCTCAGACACACATTGCATAGCATTTCAAAATAAATTTGCAATTGATTTGCTCTTATGTTTCCTGTGAAATTTTGGGGGGATCTGTATTTACCTTCATACAGTCCTACAGTTTCATTGCAGTAGCTGACTTCAATGGGCTTTTTCCTATAGCTTTCTTTAGGTTCATTAAGGGCATTTTTTAGAATTTCTGCTTTTCTCCATCAACCACACCAAACAGAAAAATTCTCCGCTTCTTCATTAGCTCCATGATCTCAGACCTGCACCAATGTGTGCCAGTCCTCTGCTGTACAACTCTTCTGTGGGACTGTGTTATGGCCATCTGTGGTCAAAAATGTGGTCATTTGCTGAGCTAATCAAGGCTGAAAAGACGTCCCTCCCTGTCCTTTCATGTCTATCTGTCTGGACTATTTTAAACCTAGAGCAGCTTAGCAGTTCTTTTTACAGCCTGCTTGCCCAAATAAACTTAGCACAATGGAGCAAATGGAAATGACAGGTGTGGAAGTCTGAATTCCCTCAAGTAGTCCAAATTAGTGCTCAAGTACAAAAACAATCAGAGATTATAATGAAAGTACTTTTGAAGGTTTACATTCACATATACTGTATGTGACTTACAAGCCCCATAACTTCAAATTTAGACCACAACTTAAATTTTGAGATACAAAACTGGAAACCAATAGATTAAATGGAAAATAATTTTCCTTCAAGATCATTTATCTGAACCTTTGAAACAACTGCATAATTAAGTTAAAATGTAACTATAAAGTAAGCATCAGCTGCAACTCATTTTAGGTCTAACTCATGTTAGAGTGAAGAGGTGCTGGTATTCAAGGCAAGTTTCAGTGTTTATGTTCCCTTGGTCCCTAGTGGTACTTCTCTAATTAAAAAAAGGACTCATACAGTGAATGAGAAACCAAACTATAACTTCAAGAGGTCTATCTTCCCTCTCCGCTATACACTTCCTCTTCAACAGCAAGCATTGCATTTCTCTGTTCCTCAGATTTCCCAAATTTGCCTGACCAGCCTGCAAGCTCCCACAGACTCTCAACTCTCTTAAAGCAGTGACAGCGAGCAAAGCAGAGCACAACTGTGTATCACAATGCAAGAAACAATGTGATAGCTAACAAAGGTCAGTTTTATGGAATGACAGTTCTTCACAGACTCAAAACATCTGGATTCAAAACAACTGACAACACCCTGTCATCTGGCATTAGCCCTACGTGCATTGATTTTAATCTTCTTATTTAGCTTTCATTTTTGAAAAATCAGTCCTGTTCTGCTCAATTGTGTTGTGAAATGGACTTGTTGGAAAGTCCATTTTATAATACAATACAAAGCCCAGCATCATGCACTCATGACTATGTCTCTAACTATTCAAACACGCTATTTCTGTAGTATTGGTACAGTTGCAAGATTCTGAGATCAATTCAGTAAAATCTAGATCTTCAGGCTAAATAATGATTTATAACATCCTTTCTCACCTCTGCAGTTATAAAATCAGAAGTTCTCTAAGACACATCGCTGGTAAAAATTTTGGCAGTAAAAAATGAATGTTGCTGCTATCTTGGCGTGACAACCATAAGAAACATGGTAAGAAAAGCTGAGTGGTGAGTATTATTTTAATACTAAAAGACAGGTCTTGTACTTTGGGCTACTATGGAAACAGCATTAATTTATTTCTAAAAAGGAGCAAATTCATCCTCTTTCCATAGGGACAAGTTAATTGTGCAAAGGCATGACAATATTCAAGGTAAGGCATTTCATTGTGACATCCCAGAACTATGCATTTAAATCCTACACAGAATGGCAAAAGTTAAGATTCACTTCTCTTCTCAGTATTTGTAGCTTCCTAAACATCCTGAATCCTGTAAATAACACTGCCAGGTGCTTCACTTTATAAAGGCATCTAACTCTGGGAATCCTTCACCTAAGGGAGGTAACTCTACACGGACCCTTGGAAAGCTTAGAGACTTTGGACATTAAGATTTGGTATTATGCCACTGAGGTCAACAATAATTTTGCAATTTAACCAAACAGAAATATGGCCAAACATTCTAAGAATACAGTAAGCTTAAATGAGAGCATTCATAAATGGTCAAATTGCCACTAAAACTTTAATACACTGCAAACAGATATTATGCACATACCTTAGGTGTGAACATGTGACGAATTCCATCCACTGACCCATTAAGGAGCAGTCCTCTGATCAGAAAGCATAAAAGTACCACATAAGGGAAAAGGGAACTAAAATACATGATCTGAAAAACATTAAGAAGAAATTTAACATGACATCAATGGGCTTTATCTTCAATAGGTTCATTCACTACTCAGTATCTTTTGGATATATGACTGAATTTATAATCATATGCTCTAAGAAATATGCCAAACACTTCCCCATTTCCCATTCCCCTTGTCTCTGCAAAAGAAAGGAAAATCACATGACTGTAAAATAAACTCTGTACTGTACTAAAACAATACAGTTGCCATTGTGTCCACCAACAAACTCCTGAGCTTCTAGGGAAATTCAGTATGGAGATGATGACGAGAAGGACAGAAGTAGGTTGTTTTAGAAATGCTTCACTTTACAAATGCACAAGTTTCAAGTAGAAAGTATGGTAAAGATATGCAGCATGAATAGAAACTCATTCTGTATACAGGAGAGAAGAGTCAATGGAAAGTACATAACCAATGGATTCAAATCATAAAATAATGCTTACTGACAAAACAAA
This sequence comes from Nycticryphes semicollaris, assembly GCA_013400055.1. Taxonomy (NCBI): domain Eukaryota; kingdom Metazoa; phylum Chordata; class Aves; order Charadriiformes; family Rostratulidae; genus Nycticryphes; species Nycticryphes semicollaris. The sequence continues at coordinate 122,062 of VXBJ01005264.1, forward strand.
AAAATAGATAGTAATCAAATATGAGTTTTTTTCTCCATCACTGAAAAGCAAATCTAGTCTCTACTTTAAAGTTTAGTAAAATGATTCTCTTGCTAAACTTGCTAGTTGTTTCTTTAACCAAAACACATTAAAGAGATCACAGAAAATTCCATCCCAGTGCCAAAATTTTTAATAGCACAGAAATTTGCTATTGGAACAGATTATTATTCATCTGAAAATCCCACTGAGATCAACAGAGCTCACAAATCATTCATTAGCCAATCCAGCTGGCTGCATGGAAAGAAGACAAGGTGACATACTTAGATGCAAAGGGATGGTTAGTCATTAGTCAAAAGAAACAATCAGAATCCTGAAAAGCGGCTGTGTTAATGACAGAAGCATAGATACTAATGACAGTAACAATAAAAACCAATGACAATAACAATAAAAAGAAAAAAGGCAACGCATTTTAAGGACCTGGGTGCACTGCAATCATATGTGAATATACATGGAAACATAATTCCTCAGACATTTCGAAATACACACACTTAAGCTGCATCATAAAGCTGAGTTACTTGCAACTGTTACATTGATAAGAACAGAAATTATTATTCCACATATCTCAGTTCCGACTAAATTACTACAATTCTCACTAAAATTAGTACAATTTTAATGCTTAGCTACTGACATTCCTCTCTGCAAGATTATACTAATCCTGGGGAGAGCCACAGCTTCTAACCTGCTCCTATGGATTTCATGAGAGAGTAAACTGAGAGCATGGTGAAGAAAAACATTGTGAAACGTTCAAAGTAAAACACTGTCATTGAGATGAACAGTTCACTCACTTTGCCTGAAGACTGAATGCCTTTGATCATGGCCAGGCATACCATGACCCAGGCAGCAAGTAAGCAGATAGTCATCTTCCAGTTTAAACCCCCACTCTCAGACAGAGAGCTGGAAATATTCAGTGCTTCTCTGTACCAGTAGTAAGTGGTTGCAGAACTTTTTTCACACTCCGGCTCCACAACTGTCAAGAGATTTTAGCAAATAAAGAATGGGTTCAGGACAGAAGTATTTTCCCAACATTTCATAACAAAGTTCTACCAATTCTACACATTTGTAATTGTGCTGTCATCATTTACTGAGAAACTAAACTTACAAAGATTTTTAAGACATTCTCTAAAAGAAAAAGTGACTGCTATCAGTGCAACTTCTGGACATATCTTTTAAAAACACCCTTTGGGGATAATGTATGCCTCTGCACATGGTTAACTTGAGTCCTAGGTGGAATTTATTTTTCACTTAAGTACTGAATAGTTGGCAGGCCTAGATAAAAGCATATGTTCCATTTTTCACACGTAAGGCTAGATTACCTACATATGACACCGTGATTTATATATTAGGAAAAGTATCTCTCTGAAAATGAACATGACTTTGAAAATATATGCAAAACAAACTATCAATTGTTTCTGCTTTGATATGACACTTAAATTAACAGGCACTTAATTACCACTATAAACAAGAAAATAATAAAATTATGGCACCAAAATGATGGGGAAAGGAAAAAATGGCTCCTATGCAGCTATGTTAAATCAGAGTCACTATATGTACTCCAGAAATGATTTTTTGATTATAGTATAACTCTGCTTTACTCACTTTACCAAACAGTTCAAGCAATTCTGTGTAACTAGACACATAACATATACAAATAGAAATAATTCAAGGAAATTATTTATGTAATGTCTTTATAAATTATTTGTATCCGAAACCAATCATAGCTCTAAGCTAGGTCCTGAGTCAAGGTTAATTAATGAAAAGGAAAAAATATTCTAATTTTAAGAAACCTAAACAGGTGTCAGACATTTACGGAAATAAACTGATAAAAATAACAGGATGTTACCAAATATAATACTTTTTTGTGTTTAAGCTTAGTTAGATGACCTCTGCCTAAGTTAACCTGGTGCACTATATCTTAATATTTAGGCAGGATAAGAGTATGTAAGCAGTCAAACACTGTGGCTTGATTAATAGACTTGTGAAATAAAGTCAATTTGACTATAAGCCAACATAGATATACACTGATTATTTCAAACAACTGAAGCAAGCAACTCTGGCAAAGACACTATAAAAATGTGCAACTTTTTCAAATGTCTCTGGTTACATTCTTTACTTAACCACAAAAGGCAATTAAAGAAAATTTAAGATCTGAAATAAAAAGAAATGCAAAGAGGTGTTTGCTATTTCAAAAGTGAAAATAATTCTAAGTGTGTGTTACAAGATAACCAAAAACAAGTGACAAGGAACTTTTAATGTTCTTGTAGAATATGTCCATTTGAGAGCAACTCATAATAGCAACAAACCAATGACCAATTATCTAATTTATATTGGTTTACAAAGCAAACAATGCATTTATCACATGCATTTCATTAATGTTCACAATTTTCCATTTTCTGCTTTGTTAGCAATGCCACACTTTTTGCTTTGTCGCCAGGAAATATCCTACTAATTGAAATGTAGAAATATCCTTCTTCCACCTTTGTTTTTCACCAAGAAAGCATAAAAAGGAAAATCAGAATTTTTTTTTCATGCAACACACTAAAGACCACTCTCTTAATTTCATTTCGCTTTAAAATGCTGTTGCCAGTAATGCTGATTTCCAAATACAGTATATTTATCTGAGATTAGGTTTCTTTCTTATGTTTTTTACAAGTATTATAATGCGACATCTTATTAAGTTGCAAAACCAGCTTTGCATACAACAATTTTTGCCAGAAGTATCTTATATTTTTGCTTGAAAATGTCATTTTTTTATATTTCATATGATTTTAATAACCTTAAAATAGACTTACAGGTATGAGATGCATTTTTAACTAAAGGACATTGGTCCCATGGTAATGGATGCTGAAAAGACTGGGAAAAGTAAAACAGACTCCATCCAATAATAACATTGTAGTACAAGGCCACAAAGAAACATACCTATGATAAAAGAGACATATCAAAAAAGTTACATTTATTAATTATATTTTAAAAAGAAAAACATCCCAAAACTTCTGCATATTAGCCACTGAACCTAAATTTAACTATAGTAAGTCAGAATAAGAAGCAAATATCTTGCACCATTAAAGTACCTGGCATTTTTTGAATTTTCACTTTTCTCTGCATTTATCATGTAACACCTATATTTTTATGTTGGTTTTTTTTTCCTCCGGAAGACTGCTCTGTTGCCTACTTCCTAACTTCAAAAGAACCACAAAATACGAGTTGACTGGTTTTACAGACACATCCGTATTAATATTTTTTAATGTACAGAGTTCAGTTTTCAGATCTTCCAAAACATTGTCAATTGTCCTTGAAGCCCAGCTATAAATCAGTGGCCTTTTCCTGCAGCAAGCCAGTAATTCTAAGTCGTACAGACTGAAAGCAAACTACACAATTAATGTTAAAAACTTACTACGCAGCTTGCAAAACCAATTCCTCCAAGTTTGGGGCTGATGTAATTCCACACACCAATACTCCCTCGGCGGATCCTCTGCCCCACAGCAAGCTCCAAGAAAAAGAGTGGAATTCCTATTATCAGTAGCAAGATTAAGTATGGCACAAGATAGGCACCTATGAATGGAACAAAGTGTAAATCACAGTGAGAGGGAGAAAAGTAAGAACTTGACACAAATGTGAAACCTTGTAATAACTTTGAGTTTGAATTAGTAACATTCACTGCAAAGCTTTTGTGACCACATGCAAAGAGTAATTTTACCTGACTCGGCTGTACATCTCGTAAGATATGAAAAGCCCAGAGACATGGAATTTCTACAGTACTGTAGCATTCTGAGGCATATCTTACTGAAAGTGAGTTATTATCTAAGCCAGTTGTTTGCTTGTGTGTAATTTTGGGCATTTGATCAAACTTTTCAGAGATATAGTGCTGAAGTTCTTAGAGATGCAAGAGCTGAATCAACATTTCTTAAAAAACTCTACACCTTGACATGTAACAGGGCAGCAAGACTGAATGCATAAAGGAAATACTGAACATACTGTGCAAACAACATTCTGAATTTCATCCAATCTTAAGTGGATTCAGAAGACCATCCTGTTGATTTCTTCATGAGCACCTCAGATGCTCAGAAAGGAAATTTCACAATGTACAGAATAATGATTCTATCCAGCTAAGCAAGAAAATTGTATCAACCCATTTCTACCAGTTTCCAGACAGAGATTAGAAACATGAAGTGGAAATGAAATGGAGTATTGTAGATCCTGATCTTCCAGTACTCACAAACTCTCCTTAAAGACATATTTGAAAATATTACTGTCACTTCACTGTTAGACATGTATATGCAATACAAGCCCTTTTCTCAATGTCTTACTCCCACAGAGTGGTCATATTCAATTTTAACTTCGGGATATGTGTCCATTTATTTCAGTCAAACTAACTGCAAGCAAATGTATCCACACAGAGAGCGCACTGACAAGCCTAACTTCCTCCTTGCTGTTGCAGAGTATTTAGGACTAGAGATAACAAAACATTTAGGAATCAGCAATTAGCAGTGTAGCACCTAATTTTCAAATGGATATCTCTTATCCTGCAATACAGAGTACTGTGCTGGTCACCTAACCTAAAGGGCTTACAACTTTAGATTGCAACCACTGTAAGGCTAAAGAAAAGCGCTTGAGAGATGCAGCCTGAATCATGTCGGAGCAAGCTACAAAGCAAAAATCTAAAGACCTCAGAGGCTTAGACTCAGAGCTATTAATTTGTATAATCAGGCTATTCATCTCTGTGATGAGAGAGAAGCTGAGCAAAGTTCAGAAACCAATTTGGGATTTATACTCAAGTCCAGATATAAGTCCTACTTTAAGTTTCTTCATCCAACGTCACCTTTCTATGTTTTTTTTTAGGAGTCTTTCTAAAGTACACTGTCATTTGCTTATCCTGGGTAGAGAGCTTATCTCATGGAACATGGTTTATTTCACAAAAGTTAAACTTTCCTAAAATATGCAGGAGGCCTCAGATTTTCTGGTACCATACAGTCCTACTGAGGTCCACCTGTTATTTTGCTCTTCATGAAATAACTACAAATTGGACATCACCGTCCATTACATAAATCTTACAAAGATCCTAAGTATAAAGTAATTAGTCTTGAGTCTAAGAAAAGTAGGCAAAAAAACAGAGGAAAGTAAACCTGAGAAAAACTACTGGTCGACCAGATAAAGAATATTGATCTTATTTAACTCACAGTCTTACAGGCTGCTGTTAGAAGTGAAATAGCTCCTTGTATTTTATTTTCATGACATGGTAATATGATATGCAATGATACTGCTTGAGCAGCATTTGGTCAAAACCTATGCCAGGCTCTGAGCCATATACTGCTTTTGAGGTTACAACAGTCCCTCACAGAGTCAAACATCATGGTCCATCTACTCATTTCAGCACAGTACAGACCATCTGCTTATTTCTACTGAGGTAGCATTACATTTCCATTCAGTAACGAATGCAAAGGACTTACTTTCTACTATTAAAAGAAAAACAACAGAGACAAAAGGAAATAAACAAGAGTAAAACTGAGGAAGAGCAACAACCACGTTCCAAAATGAGGGAGACCAGCTATCTTAAGAATATGTAAGACAAATAATAATGCTAAATATCCTTAATTTATCATCAGCATTCTCTCAAAAAATCTGTGAGACAGTATAATGTAAATTCACATTGCAGATGAGAAGCTTTGGCATCAGTATCTTTTAAAATTTTGATCATACACTTAATTGAAAGCCAACAGCACATAGTTTTTTAAATAGTATAACACTACTGTAAATGATACCTGAGGTCTTAATTAGACAGGTGTTGCATAGCTGAGTAGAGACAAGCCTAAACAGCTCCAAAAAATTGGGGCCTAAGTGACTTACCCTGTATCCCACTGGATGACTGTACTAGAGCAGGAACTGAACCCAGCTCTTCAGTGTCCCAGTCCACAACCTTAATCACAAGGCTGCAAAGTTAAGCACATGTTTAAAGACTGGGCTTACGTGGGTGTTTTATGGTGCATTATCAATGTAAGTTTCAAGATTTAGCAGTTAGATTCAACTAAATGAGTTAAATAAGTGTGGTGTTAAATCCACATCGCATGTTACATGAGACAATTCTAATTCAGTGTGGGGAGCCAGCAGAGTTCACCTCTGTACTGCAGGGCTTGTGCAGAGCACCTGAAGCGCTGGTCTTCTGGTCATTCAAACCTGCTGAGCTCCCTTCTGATCTTGTGCCCCTTCTCAAAAGGACAAAATGGAACAGTGCAAGTATGAGTTTCAATGCAATATAGTTTGGTTGTAACTGGAATATACAACTGTATATCACAGCTGCAAAGGGCTTCTGTGCCCTTGCAGTCAGCACAAAACCCCAGCATCTCTGGAGAAATACCTTCTTTTGGCCTTCCCTTGAAGCTAGAGATACTTCAAAGAACTGTAAGACATCATCACTTCATCACAGAACAGAATCACTATGGAAACAGCTCAGCATGTCTCTTATTTGCCAATGCATGAAAACATGGGTCCTTGGAGTCACAATATTAAATAAGGGTAACTTTAATTTGAATTAGAAGAATAAACTATACATGCTGGCTGTGAACTGCATCGTACAATTAGTTATATTGTCTGCTACTTCTGCCTTATGAATATTACAATTCTGTGCAGTTCAGAATCCCCAGGTCTCCCTTCTACATTTGCAAAATTATCCTATTGTAAAGTCACTTTTTTGTGTATTGAGGCCTTAAACAGCAGTTTTTGTATAAAAATCATCTCAACTTCATGAGAAAAAAAAAAGATGTCTAAAAAATATACCTCATCCTTCTTCACTAGAATGAATGACAAAGATTCACCAGTCCCTGAAGTATTTTGTATTTCAATACTGTGCACAGCACTGCTTTGGATTCTTAATTTTTTTATTTAACCAAGCACTGTAATGGGATAACTGGTAAATTGTCTCTCTTGATATTACAATTTGTACTACATTGGGTGACATTATTGATAGAAATGGAATATTAATGCTGGTTTTGACTTAAGCTTGGGGGGGGGTTGGGGGGGGATAATATGATTACATGATTAATATTGATTACATGATTAATAGTGATTAAAAAGTTGGAAAATCATTTCAGAAGCAAGATGACATAACTACTAGCATCTTGATACTACAGAACTCTTTTCTCCTAGCCTTTCTTGATGTAACCTGAAAGTTCTAGTAACCTTCCAGATTTGTTTCAGCTGCCAGTGTACTAGTTTTTAATTGTCTAGTGTATGTTTTAATTCTTATTCAATAAAGGTGAGCTTTACCACTCTCTTGAGGAGACATCCCAGTTCTTATAGCTTACCAGACACTTACTAATAGAAAGCTAGTGAGAAGCTGATATTCAAATGAAGATCAACTTATTTTCCATGTCAAATATTAAAATTGTGGGCAACAAAACATTATAGGTTTACAGTCTATTAATGTCCTATAAGTGAAATTATTTACTATTACAAAACACAAACTGCATTTATTAGGGAAACTCTGATAAAAGGTTTTATGTTTTGCCTGTAGGTTTGTAGTCTATCCTACTGATAGGACAATCTTCCTGTCACTAATATTTCACAACTGAAGTATGTTCAGGTATGTCTGTTTACAAAACTGTGTTTAGCAGATTAAAATCCCCTTAGCCAACATGGGTCAATGAAGAATTACGCTTGCAAAATGAAATTAAGACATTTTCAGCACAATGAAGTACAATTGGATTTTGAGTCTGATAATATAATTTAAATCAGAACTTGCAGAATAATACTAAAGTCATCAGTGAATTCAAGGCACTGAATATAAATTATTGGTCAAATGCTAAATAATGAAGGCACTGAATCCATACACAGTGCTGGAATATGAGGCTATACCTGCTTTGCTCCCCTTCTGCTTGTATTAGACAATAAAACTGTAGCTTCTAATGACTACACAGTCTTTTAACAGTTTGCAAATTATTCCCTCAGCAGTTCTCAGCAATAGCTGCTGTGCATTTTATAACATCACAGAACTTAACTGTTCAATCTGCTGGTATTTCAGTATAAAATCCAGACTACTTAAATGTAAAAACTCATTATGTGACTCTATCCATGTCAATCTTTTCTAAACATAATGACAAGATAATCTCTTACAGATTTCCCTATGCTGCTCACAGCTTTTGCCTGTTTATCATTGTTTACTAGTTCTTTAGATCTTTTATGTCACAGTTATTAAAATGACTGACCTTAAAAAAAAAGAAAAATCACAAAAATGAAGTTAATGCTCATTAAAATATAAGAAAAAAATCTTTGGGTGTACAGTACTTTGTAGACTCCCAATTATCACTTGCAACACTAGAAGCACCTCTTTGATAACTGTGTTCACTTGGCTTCATAATAACACTTAAGTATCAGTTATTCTAGCAAAATAACTGATTATTGTCAGCTAATTTAGTTTGCTTTTGTTACTTCTAATATGTGAAAGTACCATTTTCCAGTAAAGGAAAAAGATAACCAAGCAGAAAAAACTTTAAATATTTCCTTTGTTTGTTTGAAAGAAGCTAAAGGTGTACAAGCTGTTCACCAGATGATAACAATGAGCAGCAGGAAAATATAGGTCTAGTTTGTCACTGTTGATTAGCATCACGGTATGACTCAGTAGACATGAGTGGTCTGTTTTTAAGGCTCACTATAGGAAGCGGGGGCAGCTCTGACCTACTGCATGCTAATATAGGTTATCAAATTGTTATATAGGAACAGGGACTCACTGAACAAACACATGTATTTGTCTTCATATAGTAAAGAATTAATAAATAAACTGTGTAGTGTAAAAATTATAATTATAAAAACCCTTTAAAGCTAAGTTAGAACAGTCCCAGCTCCAATGCAAATCATCTTTGTGAGGCATCAAGGAAGAAACAGCTTTTTTATGTGTTAGGCTGCAAAGAGTGAAAGAGGTGCCCTAAGTGTCAGGTGGGGACTGTGCATTGCCTGTTAGGGGTAAGGAGGACCTGTGGTGAGGACAGAGGTGAAGGAAGCTTAAAGATCTATACTCAGTGCCTCAAAACTTTACTAAGTGCCTCAAAACTTTACTAAGCACCTTCAACTCCTCATTCACCGAGCCTGAAACTCCTTTGGTGCCTCCCTCTCATACCAAGTCAAGAAAATGAGCACCCTGGAGGACTCTCAGTCTCCTCTCAGCCTCTTTTTTGCCTCTATCACAGCTACAGCCCCATTGTGGATCGAAGTTCATCCCATCTGCACACTACCCTCTTCTTTCACCTCTCAGGACAAACTTTTTTTCTGGGAAAGAGCCAAGTATGAAAGCCAGCAAAGAGCTACCCAGTCTAGCTACAACTTTGTTGAGCATTAAAATCCCCAGATATTATTCTAAACATTTATTAGTTTATATGAATTAAAGCAACAGCAAAAATATTACAGGATCACAAGAAATAAAGTGAAGGAAGTTGTTTTGGTAATACAGACCAGACTCAGAAACAGAGATTGGAAAGATACCTCCGGACATCCCAGTACCAGTGCAGTGTAGTGATACACAAGTTACCTTTAAAGATGGTATCACAGATACCTCCCTGAAGCAGTACAGAGCTCTGAAGTCAGGAGTGCTGGCATACCACAGGCCATAACCATAACCAAACCCAATCTCTCTAGAAAACAGGGCGGTAAACACCCAGTTTTTTTCTCAAAAAAAATCCTCTAATAATATACATCTATTTTGGTTAAATTATCTGTGTATTTTTTATCTTTTTGTTGTTGGTGGTTTTGTTGTTCTTGTTACAAAAGTTTTAAAAAAAAAAAAAAGGAAAAATTACAACACAGTTAAGATTTGCCTTCGCTTTTACTGGTGACTTTAGAACATTTAATGTTGAAAGAAACCTGTGAAGCAAAACTAATGAGTAACTATTCTTTTTCGTTTTTTTTTTTTTTTTCCATTTAAACTTGAAATATAGTTACTGGCTTACCAGTTTTCAAGATACTCGCCTCACCTGATAGCATTTGCCACCTATAAGTTCCTTAAACATAGGGAAGAAAAAGAAAAATGTTTGGACAAGCCTGAAGGTGGAGACCTATCCATATGATTAACTGAAAAAGTTCTAATGAAAATTCACAGAAAGACTGTTTACCTTATACTCAGGGACATCACAGTTCTGACACTGATATTTAGAATGTGTTGCCTAAAACCACTCTAATTTTACCTAAATGCAACATATATGAAATAGTATGTGTGTAGCAGAAAACTGAAACCTCATATAAAGTGTATTTAGGTCTTTTTTACCATGTGTTTGAACTCTTCCCTCCTTCCCCCTCTTCTTTTACGTGTTTGTGACAACTGCCTGCTCATCTGCACACACATAGGCAGGTACTAACATACGTTACACATTTCAATGTTTTGTGTCACCTTCTCCATTTTGCATTATGGTTAACCTGAATCCCAAGAAAACTTTAGCTCTAATGATCACTTGCTTTTCTCTGTTTTTCTGAAGGTTGCAATTCACTAATATGGTGCAAAATTATTGTTAAAAGCTAAATACATCCTTGCCTCAGCCACGTGCAGAAAACATTAGATCTCCACAGACTACGTTGCTCATCCAAGGTACTGCAATTACAGCACAGGGGAAAACTTTTCATTTCCACCTGAAATTACTCCATTTTTGGTTGTGGGTTTTTTTTTTTTTCCAAGTTTGATTAATGAAGGGATAATCCCTGAAGGTTGGGGGGTTGGGTTCTAAAATGTGAAATTATTAATTAATTTAATACCTTTGTATCTGATCTGAATTAAATTTGCAGTCATTAACAGAGTAACTTTACGAGCCACTGACAGTATGAAACCAACAGCCTAAGGAACACACCAACAGATATCTCCTGGTAGTTTGAAGGAGAATCCAATGGGTTTGCAAAATTAGTAACTAACTACATTAAGCACAGACTTTTAAAAGGAATGCAACAATACAAAACAAACCATTGTAATTTATTAGCTTTGAGACTACATCTTGACACCACAATTAGGATGAAATGATACAAAATATAAATATTTTAATAGCTATACCTTTAAATATGAATCAGTTTGTTTTAAAAATAATTAATTAGCAAATGTATTCATTTTTTCAATTAGGAGTGATATGTGATCAATTCTATACTGTGTCTAGTATATCAGATAAGATTGCCATCCGCTGAAAAGGTATGGGTTTCAAGAAACTACATTTGACATGTTCTCTCAGTCTATATTAGTTACAAATGAAGCAAATTTTAGACTCCACAAAAATCATTACATCAACATTTAACAACTTTCTTTCCAGAATAAAGGAGAAAAAAAAAAAAAAAAAAAAAAAAGTTAAATGAGAGTGAGAAGTAATCTTACAATAAAGAGATATAAAAGAATTTAAACTTCGTCCTGGAGATGGAATATTTGAAACTACAAACTCCATTTTTACTTCAAGTGACTTAGAGAAAACAAATCGAGTACAGGATTATACTCTGATTATATTCTAGGCTTGTGTCTGTATTCTTCAATTGCATCAATTTTGTGACTGAACTTTTAAAATCCAGCATGAATAGCAACAGGTTTGTTTGAAATTCAGCTAAGTAATTTGCTACAATAGGATGTGCATTAATGTAGTATCATAGGGTACAGTATAGCACTGGATAAAACACTAATCCTGCATTCATACAGGAAGGAAAGTTTCCAGCCTCATACTTCATACTACATTCAAGAACATAGATGGACAGCTAACAAACAGCTTGATGCTACTGTTCTAAGTGAAAGTTACTTTGCTATGTAGGAAAATGGTTAACTATATAACAGCACAAAATTCCCTTAATGCAATAATTTAAATTATTCATTATCAGTAAAAAAATTATTTTCACTCCTTCAGCATTTTGTTGTTCTGACAGAAAGTAAATCATCATCAAATGACCAAAGAGCTAAAAGCAATTAAAAAGTAAAAGTGTGAAGCTTAGTACTGAAAAATGCTAAAGATAAATACTGCTTTGTTCTTTAAAGTGGATGCAGATTTAATGCCTTGATTTATTGTCCAAATATTACAAAGCATATTTTAGCACAAGAATAGCCAGCCATAAATAATGCAACCCCTCCATAAATACATGTTTTGCTTGGCCACTAATTTGACCACTAGTTAAGGTCACATAAAGATCTTTCTCTCCTAAAATGAGGAAATGGAATCTTAGAAGAACCTGCTTTAACATATGTGCCTCTTCAAATAAAGAGAATATAGGTTTTTCCTCATAGGGTCTGGCAGAAATTAAAAGAAAAATCTGACATGTTAGAGCAGGTTTTCCTGTGGGTACCTCTGCTAACCTTGAAATCTGAAAGGTTACCTTCGTCATTTAGCTACGATTAGCTATCACAAGACTTACCTCCACCATTTTTCTGACACAGATATGGGAATCGCCACACATTCCCCAATCCCACAGAAAATCCAACTTGTGCTAGAATATATTGGAGTTTGCTGTTCCAAGCAGGTCTTTCATCTTCTACATCTGAGCCTTCTTCAACATCTACATCTTTTTCTTCCTGATCATCAACCATAAGTTCACTCTTCTTAAAGGCATCATCTGAAGAATCTTCATTAGAAAGAAGGTCCTTAACTGACTCAATGACCTCATCATCTAGTTCTCTTTTTACTACCTTGCTGTTCTTAGGCATTTGTAATATGAGAAAAACAGTAAGGAAGTCAAGTTCAGCTGAGACAAATGGACAAGGGCTGAAAAATGCTCTTCCTCTGCTTGACCAAAAATATTGAAGGAACTGCCTGAAGATGATGACTGACGAGTCTTTGATAGAAGGGAATCAAGAGTAAGGACTTCAGTTTCTGAATGTTTGTTCTACTGAAAGTATCTGTGAAAAAAATAAAAAAGGATATTGTACTATTATACAGAAGAAACTTAACTTAAAAAACATGCTTTGATTTACCCATTTCTTACTTTAATGATTTGACAAAAGGAGAAAAACAGAGGAAAGGGATGTTAAACCATTTTCAATCTGTAGGAATTAAGGCCACTCTTTGGTCTTAAATATTTATGTAGAACATGTTTCATTCACTTGCTCAGGGGGGTTTGTTTTGTTTTGCTTTTATTTCCTAAAGACTAATAGGCTAATTGTTCATATTTTGACAGCATAACAAGATTCTTCTTATCAGGCATAATGGGGTGCTCACTTTACATAAAATTTAGGAGCCCAATTCTATTACTTCCTGACTTAACAGCTGTACTTGAATTTATTAAAAATATATTTTAAACAAAGTAAATGAAGTTTTTCAAACCACTTCAGAGTCATGAAGCAATCGATATAGGATGCACCTAGTGCTTCAAAAACAAGGATGGCTTATTTTCCTGTATTCTTCATCAAGGAATATAAAATCACAACCATTTTTTCAAAGGAGAGATGCTCATCTCTCATAAGCTTTGATGCTTCAGATGGTTTGTTAGAAATAGGAGATAATTAAGCATATCTGAAACAACTGAAAAACTGTAACCAAACCTATTTAAAAGTCTGCTGTTTCAAACTTGTATGTGGAGGCACAAAAGTGACTGCATTTCAATAGTGCATTTTTCTTTGACACAAGGAATCATTTAAAAAGACAGATTTGCTTGCAGCTGCCGTACTGAAGGTAACCATTGGATTTTGGGGAGGAATGTTTTTCAAGAAATTCTTCACTAATCACATGAGATGAAACTAGCATGTACAAAGCCATCTGCACAATTAAGAGTCTTAGAAGGGATTTAGATTTTGTGTTAAGCTTCATGAAAACCTTAAAGAGCAGATACAGAAGGAGTCTAATCAAGAACTGCTAACTGATGGGAATCAGAAATTACTCTGGGATACACAAAATCTTTCAGCTTTTGCTTACGGATTTGCTGCAGCATCTGGTCCATAGGACGAAAGCTGTATCATCATGTTCTCATGAACATGTACGTAGCTGAGAACTGCAAGGTATTACTGGACTGTCAGCACAATAATTGAGAGATCAAGCACCTCGTGGCTGCTTCAGTGACAGACCCAGAAGGAAAGACATTAAGCCACTGGAACCCAGCCCACAGCTTATCAAGAAGAGACTCCACAACAGAACTAAAACCTCTTTTGCCACAGGTACTATCCATCCACCCCGTTGCCTACAGGATGATTATCCTTTTCAATAGTTTCTAAGGATTTTAAAATTGACCTTCACTCCAGTTGCCTACTAAACTCCATCGTAACCTCTTTTCATCCACTCCCTAGGCTCCCATTGCTGCCTTCTCACTTTCCCTCTCCCTCCTGTTACTGCCTCTTCCCAGCTCTGACAGTCAGCCCAAATTTCTTTTAAGCACGGTAGAGCCTACTGGCTCGTAATATACTTCATGCTCACCGCTGTCACTGGAAAGGTTCAGGGACAAACCTTCCTTCTGACATGTGGTGGAACTAGAATCAGGCTTTGTTTCGGCTGAAACCAGTTCCTAAAAGAAAAAAAAAATCAAGCGTGTGAGCTATATGCAGAACAGTATGGTGGGGAAAAAGAGTTGTTAAAGACAATAGAGAAATCCTAATACTGTGTCCTGTATATCTAAATGTCTGCTCAGCCCTCTTTTCATCTGTTTTGCTCTTCTATTCCATGTATGGTTCAGTAGTCATGGCTGAAATTTTTAGGTAGAACCAGAATGCAAACACCAATAGTACACTAAGTTGAATTTAAGCATTTAAGCCATCTTAATGGAGCTTCGGGACCATACGCTACAGCATCCAGTATTTCAACCACTACTTTAGTCACATTTCAAACTTTTCTTTTCCTTTTGTTCCACTGATTTAAATTAGAGCAGCTTCTCAGTTCCAGTAATTAGTAATACTTTTGGGGAGTATCTTAAAATGAAACAATTTTCTCTCTGTATTTAATATAATAGCTGCATAAGTGAAACTACATTAGTATTTGTCTGTAGGTTTGAAATCCTTAACTGTAATAAGCAAAAGATACTTTCAGTCAAAAAGGCACAGTCCGTCTAACTGTATTTATCAAAATGTATAAAAAGGTCATATCCCTATTAATTATGTTACATATAGTAACTTGCAGGGTAGCAGCATGATTTATCTGGAGCTCTCACAGATGAGTCAATTACAACAGAAATTGCATCATTCTGTCCTGTCATGCATTAAACATTGCATTGCTACATTTCAGAATAAACTGGGCTTGATGCTTTTACTCCCAGCACAGTATCATATTAACTTCCCTTTCATTAACCTTACATTAAGCAGGATGTTATCAATAGTGCTATCACTGTATAGACCTGCAATATTTGCAGCGCTTGAGAAAATGTGGGAGGCATTATTCTACCTATAAAATGGTACTTTTGGTTCCCACATCATTTGGATCTCGTTCAGTATTGAAGTTCTCTCCTATAAAGACTAGCTGAGAGAGTTGGTTGTTCAGCCTGGAGAAGAGAAGGTTCCAGTAGACCTTATAATGGCCTTCCAGTACCTAAAAGGGGCCTACAGGAAAGATGGGGATGGACTTTTTATCAGGGAGTGTAGTGATAGGATGAGGGGTAATGGTTTTAAACTGAAAGAGGGTAGATTAGGTTAGATATTAGGAAGAAATTCTTTACTATGGGGGTGGTGAGGCACTGGAAGAGATTTCCTGGAGAAGATGTGGATGCCCCATCCCTGGAAGTGTTCAAGGCCAGGCTGGATGGGGCTTTGAGCAACCTCGTGTAGTGTGAGGTGTCGCTGCTGATGGCAGGGGGGTTGGAACTTGATGATTTTTAAGGTCCCTTCCAAGCTGAACCATTCTATGATTCTATGATCAGATAGTAACTAGGAAATATCCTGCCAAATTCAGTTTAACTGCTCTTTCAGTTAGTTCCACTACCAACTACTTTCTACCTTCTACGCAGCCTTGTGCAGGACTACAGAACTACCTGACAGGACCATTTCTCCTAAGTATCATTAAAAAAACAACATTACAAACAACAATATTTACTAATGAACTATAGCATTCAGTATCTTAGACTCAGCCATTACTGGGATCATTTTAACCTCCAAGTCCTAAATCTTGTCAAGTGTTTTAAAATATTACTATACAGTACTAATGCCAGCACCTCGGATTAAATGTCTAAAAATAAAACTTAGCCTTATTAAAGCTGTTTGTTTGGGGCTTTTTTTCTATCTTAGATCTAGATCATGGAATTTGATCAAGTGATTTAATTCTGGTTTCCAGGCAGTTTCACTCATCCTTTTCATAACTCGATGTCATGTGTCAGATGAAAACACTGAAGGGAAATTTTGATTATCACATTAAATGGAGAATACAATATTTCTCTGGACTTTGCCATGACTGAAATGAGCAAATATAGTTAGTATCCCTTTTCTTATGTAAAATGCCCTTTTAAAAAAATCTGAAATTAATCTCAAACTGACCTGACAAGTGTCTGTATTGTTTGAGAGAATTTAACTGAATGCAACAGTACACTGTTCAGTGAGAAGAACATTTCAAAAATTATTCTGTCACTGCATTCACAGTAATCAATAATCTGTGTTAGTATAAACTCACTTTTGGAAACAAGTTTCTAAATCAAGCAGGTCAGCTGTATTTTTATGATGTCTTACTAGCATTGTTCTTGATATGTTAAAATCTCGACTTCTTTCTCGTACTGAAAGATAAAATGTAAAGCACACACACCAAGCAAACTGCAAACCCAGACTTTCTTTCTCAGAACACAGTGCGTTATTTTCTTCTACGGAAGAAGAATCAAGCCTTAATGCATCAGCGTACAGAAGTAACCTGATTAGACTGCCACATTATTAGCAGATTAAGCAATAGTAATCCCCTGTGACAGGGAATTCAGACCCAAATTAGCTCCCTGGGAGACCTAGGCTCGTTATAGAACTTTGACTTCAGCTTCAGGCCCACATTCAGAAACACTGGCACAGGGAGATAAGACCTGTAAAGCCTCCACTGTCCAAATTGCATGCATTTGCAGCGAGACTCAAAGGAACTTCATTAATCAAGGCACCCAAAGACACACTGAACAATTATGCTGCATGCCCTTTTCTCCCAATCTTTTTTAGACCTGATGCCTACTAAGGGAGTTGGACTAGTTCTGTCCAACACTGCCAGCTCCTCCTCACCATTACGCCAGTAACAAATCTTACATCAGGCTCCTTTTCAACACATCTTTATTAGACAGATCTGCATGCCAACACACAGGCATTTCTATACCAACACTGTACTTCTAGTTCTCTCAGCTGTGTCGTACCAGTAAACAAAAGTTACGAGGCTGGAGATTTTTACAACGTGTACAGAAAAGTAGGTACAAAAAAGTCTCACTTGCTTACAGATTTGAAAGTATAATGAGTACAACTGCCCCGTGTTCTAGCAATCACAGCACAAGTCTCTATAAAAAGCCATTTGTGAAGCAATTTCATGTTTAAAACATCCCACAATACTATTGCAACATCTGATACAACTAAAGAACTTTTAGTAATGCTTTCCTAACATAAATTAAAACATGAATATTTTTACATTGTATTCCTTTTTAAAACCATCACTTTTCTCTGGAAAGGAAAGCTCAATAAATCCTCCATTCTTTTGTAACACTGTGTACTTTACTTCTTTTATTATCTTATTTTTACATCTCATGAAAACACAGCAATTTGGCAAAATTATCTACATTCAAATTTTAACACATTACAAGTAATCCTCAAATCTTTCATCAAGAATAGCTTCAATCTTCAATGTGAGTTGGAAGGAAAGAAGAAAAAAAAAAAAAACTCAAACCAATGTGCTCATACTTTCATAAAAGACTGTCAAAGAATTCCAGGCAGAAAATAACTTACTAGAAGGCTACTGTAACATCAGAAAAAAAATAGAAAAGGGAAAGAATGGATACCTTTTTAAGTTCAATGGTTGCCAGTAGTGGGAGAAAAAGATTAATGTTCCATTCTTCAGCGCTCCACACTCTCCGATGAAGCAGTCAACATACCAACATGCAAAATGCAATATAAAGCTGCAGCTAGATCACATTACTATAATCTCTGCTTTGAAGGTAGATTTTGGTAATACAACATACCAGCTCAGACCCACAAGCTTATGTCTTATGCTCCTATTCACAAAATCTCCACCTCAACTCCCAGTGGAGAAACCAATATTATTCAGCAGAGGACCCAGAACTAAAAGGATTTTCACCATGGTATATGCTCATAAAAGATCCTTACTTTTGGCAAGATATTCTTGCCAAAGGTTTCAGTCTGTATGGAATTACTGGATGAGAATAATATGCAAAAGTGAAGAATAGGAGCTTTTGCACCTTGAAGGAAATCCATAAAATGCACTTAAAATACAAGTCTACAAGCAAGGCAGAAGAAAGCACGATGGGAACAACCAATGCACAAAAAGGCAAATCAAAGTTTTATAAGCAAATATTTCATGACCATCATACTTGAGTGTGAAAAAGAGAAAGAGAGAAAGAGGGCTACAGGAGCAAACAGGGTTTCATGGGAGTACCGTGATTGTGAAGAATGGCAATCACAGGGGGAATCTATGTACAGATAATTATTTCCGCAAGAGTAACACTGTGTTACAGTACTCATTGCACAGACTGAATTACTGCTGCAATGCAGCATTGTGTTCTTTGGCGGAAATAAGAATACGCACCATAGTCCTTTTGCCTAGTCAAGCCAATTTTTTAATCTCTCTCCTGAAGCGGCCATTATGCTGCTCTTCAGTGTGAACTACATGATCTAGCATTTTGCTCTAGCTAGTTTATTATCGCCTGTTAGTAACAGATATAGATTCAATAGGTACTTAACTCAATCGTAATGAAAGACAATTATATTCTGTACAATGAAACTTACATTTCTCTGCGTTCTTCAGTGATGTTATCTGAGACACACTAATGCATGTTACACATACTACACTACATTGTAAAATAAAGATCTCTTTGAGCTACGGAAGACTCAAAAGCACGAGAAAATGGGAATGTTTTTGATTCTGGAGTCTCTGTACTAAATCATTTAGACTATAGCAAAACTATTTAAAGGCACAAGACTAAATTCACACGTGCTTCAAATACAGATAGTTATACAGACTTCAGTGACACTGCAGATGTTTAGTGTTGCTGGGAAATTTGTTCTCAGTTTCTACAAAATGTTCTTCCTGACTTTTATCTTACGTCAAGAACCATCGGTCTCAAAGGCAGACAATTTCTCTCCCAGACTAGCCTCCTTCAATTTTAGTTACTTGAGAATACTTTCTACTATTATTAGATAAACACAATGATTTGACAAGAGTAGTAAGATTTCTTTCTTGGAATTGTTCGTTGTCAATAGATTAGATCTTAACTTGTATGACTGTTTCAAAATCACTGGCCAAACAAAAATATCCAAGAGAGAATGTTACAACCTAGAGTACTTGAATGTAATTTTTTTCTTTTCATTCGATGTCACCTCTAAAAACTTTATTGGCCTTCCTGTAGTTTCTCACCTGCTTTCACAGACTGCTCAGTATTTTTTTTCTCACAAAACAGATTCACTGAAATACTTCACAGACTTACATTATGTGCTAACTGTAATTTCCTCTTCAAGTGGAGAAAAGGTATCACTTATTCTGCAATCCTTTCCTATATGTAATGTATAAAAGCATCAGATTCAATAGTTAACATTCCTCCAGCTGAAGCAGAGTGAAATAATCTCAGCAATTCTGACTATACTCAGCCGTTGAATCGTCAAGTTCAAACGGCAGAACTGCTGACAACTTGGAACAAATTTTCAATTTTCTAAGTTCACCATACAAGCTACAACAGGACCACAACTTTATTATAAAATCTTATCACACTTCTTTGGCGGGAGAGGATATAAAATACTTCATATACTGAAGTCTTTAAGTTGCAAAATCAAGTACTGAAAGTTAGACATTATCAGAAATGTATTTGCCCGGAGACCTTAATTCTCTGCCCTCTGTGCTTCTGGATGGATCAATAAGTAAATCAAGCAGTCCTTTGGAAGAATTTCTGTGATTACTTCTTTGTCTGTCTTTTATACGTAAGCAAAAACCTGAACTGCTCATAGATAAGTTGGCAGAAATCTTAGTTCTCCTCAATCAGATTATTTCATTATATAAATCCTGCTTTCAAGTTATGTTACAGTAATTCAGTACGTATTTAAAAAGAAAATGATTAATACTAACTCCACTATAGATGATGCAACACTGCAAACTTTCTATTCCAATTTCCCACCTCTTCTCCATTTTGGCTTAAGAAGAACATGCTGAATCATTAGCACTGCAGTACACATTAGTGACACTTGAAATGCAAAAATACTATCATTTGCCAGCAGCAAAAAAAACTATGTTCCCAAAGTGGGAAACAGACTACTGGCACTATGAGTTAGATTCAAGGTGTTGCTGTACACACCATTATGCAATCTTTTTCTTTTCTTTCTCCCATATAGAAAATGAGGAACCCCTAGTCTGAAGACAAGATAGGAATTAAGAGCTCTATTTCAGTGTAGGCTTCTGGGAGGCTGAGCCCAGTCATTGCCATTGCCTAAAGCAACCATTCTGGCAGTTACCAATCCTCTTTCACACTACTTTGTATGGGCTTGTCAGGTTTTGTGCATCCAGCTCTTGAGTATAATAGTGCCCAGCTATCATTTGTCGATGACAAAATTATGTCGATTTCCAAAATTATTCAACATTTCCTGAGTAATGGAAAGGTTACTTTGAATCAAACCACCAGGAAGATGGGAGTTGATTAAGTTTTGAGATGCCACCTGCTGATAAGTCAAAGTTATTCTGCAGCCAAGTGAAAATTCAGAGATCTTTAAAATCACATGGAAAAGTTGCTACTGGTATCATCATTTTTTACAGTTCATCGTCATGCCAATCTATAAACTTTATGGGCAAAGGATCCAAAGCTACTGTTCCAAAATCAACAGGTAGTTTGTCTTTTGGAGCAAGAACATTATTCCCTAACATAAGTGAAACAGTCACTTATGGAACAGTCACAATGGAAAGCAGCTGGGGACACAGGTGAACATGTCCTTAATGTTGTGGACACAAGAGAATGCTAGAAAAAAAAAATTGTCTTCCCAAAAAGATTCCTACCACAAATGCTTCCCAAGTGATGTAATTCCATATCACTTCTGCAGCAACTACACCAGTGTATCCAAACAGTGCAATTTATACTAAAAGAAATAGCTGTATATAACAGATTGTGTTTCCAAATAAACCTGTGGGTTGTTTTTTTTCTTTTTCTTTTTCTTTTCTGGTAAATTCAACTTTTAAAAACTTTTGTGCATATAGGCTTTTGCAATATACAGCAGAGAAATAGACTTGACAGAATTGTTCAATATATATGATCCTCAATTGTACTACTACTTTTTCGCTTTCCTTGCCTAGAAGAAAAAAAGAAAACCATAAGAATGACAAGACAGTAAAGGTCAACAGGAATCAGCTTATGCTGCACAACTGATTTCAAGACACCTTAGCTGTTTCACTTACGCAGTTTCACTACAAGTGGCACATCTGAACAGCTATGAACAGCTATGAAATGGTTTGGTTTTTCACGCACAGATCAAAACCAATGGGATTTTTTTATCTTGGATACGAAGTGCAGAGTTGAGCCCAAAAGGGAGTGTCTGAGATGCACTGAACACACGCTGTAATTCTATCACTATCTTAGTATGGTCTGTGTAAAATAAAATCTTATATGTTAACCAAGACAAAATTAAGAAATCTTTCCTAAATATTTTTTTTTTAAAACTTCCCTTTTTAATGACATGATGATAATGGGAAACATGCTACTGAGTAGAAAAAACCTGAGTATGTTGTCCATCATCATTTTTTAACTAAATGGAGTAAGCAGTCTGTGTAATACACCCGAGACACATGTACATGACATCAGATAACAAAATCTTTACTTTATTTATACTTTCCTTTGGAGTGGGAAACCGAGATTTGGATCTCTCTCCTATAGTATGTCCCAGTGACATATTGATGCTGGCATACTATTTAAAAATAATTTGGCTTCTCTTAGAAATCAATACTACGGCAGTGAGCTTGTTGTGTAGCAATACCACACAGAAAATAAAATGGCTGATGAGGATGCGGTCATGACTACATCTTTTACAAATAAAACAAAACACAATTTACTTAAATGGAACAAATCCCATGGTGACCTCTCATGTGGCAGGTCAGTGTGACTGTGCAGACATATTTCAGTCATCCCATTTACTTCCACAGCAAAAGCAAAGCCTCGCGAAGATATTCCAGTTCGCTCTAACACTAGCAAAATTGGAACAAACCCAGTCATTACAGGCATGGGAAATAAGAATTAATAAGGAAATGGAAGAGGCAAAAAAAAAAAATCACCGGGAGAAAACTGTAGGTGTGACTGCAGCCTGTGGATATGCCGTAGTACACAGCGGGACTGCAACCATTAAAATCCTGCACAGACAATAAACCCAGGACGCATAAAGGTTGAGCAAAGATCCTCATTACCATACCCACCCAAACATGGCTGACACTAGGGTGCACCAGCCCCCGGCCTTGCGCGGGGCGAGGGATGCGGGTGGCGGTGGCGGGGCGGGGAGGGGAACCTGCGCCGGTCCCCGCCGGGCGACGCCCACGATCGGCGGCAACAATGTGCGGCCAGGGCAGCCCCGCCGCCGCCGCCGCCGAGGGTCTTCCCCACCGCACTCCCTCCCCTCCTCCGCCTCCACCCAGCCCTCAACACACGGCGCCCGCCGCAGCCCCTCGCACGCTGCCGCCGGCACAAGGCGGCGACGGAGGCTCGCCGGCCGCTCCCGGCGTGGCTGGCGATGCTCCCGCTCCATCATCTGCCTGCAACGGCGAGGCTTGTCCCGCTGCAGGCGAGTCCGGCGAGCAGCGAGGCGGAGGTTCGGCCGTGATGGAGGAGACAGCCCTCGCCCCCTCCACCCCTGCAACAGGAGCTACACGTATATCATAATGTGTTTTACCCCACACGCGGGTGATGAATGAAACGTCTGTCACTCATGGTAGGGAAAGGATGTACATTTCCCGCCCCCCCCATTAATGATGATGATAATAATAATAAAAACATTCATAACAACAACAAAAACAGCCCCGTACATCCTACATCCTTATAACCTACCGCTGAGTTAAAACACATGGGCGGCTTCCACGGGCGTTCGCTATTGTGTCTCCCGAGGGGCCGGCTCCCTCCCTGCGAGCGAGGGGCTGCCGCCGGGCGAAGAGGCAGCCTTCCCCGGGGGGGTCTGTATGAGGAGGGGAGGTGTGGGAAACCCTCCCTGCGTTCCGCAGGAAAGCGGACACCGGGCGGAAAGGGGAACCGCGCATCCTGCCCCTTCCCGCCCGGCTACACGAGGGAGGCGGCGGGCCGGGCCCTGCTCCCCCCGCACCCCTCACGGACGGTAGGGCTGGGAAAGCGCGGATCGTGGAGGGCGCCCCCCCCCTCCCCGTCCCGTCCCGTCCCGTCCCGTCCCGTCCCGTCCTCCTTCAGCCCTCCGCAGCCCCCGCGTAGCGCTCCGCTGCCTCGACTTACCTTCGCCCGCGGGGCTCGCCGGGCTCCAGCTGCGGCAAAGGCGGAGCGGGGCGGGGGGGGCCAAGTGCCCCCGCGGGCGCGGGGTGGCGAGCGGAGCCGTGCGGGCGCGGGTTTCAGCGGCTGGCTGGCGGCGGCAGGCACATGTGCCCAGCCCTCGCTGCGGCGGCGTTTAAAGACAGACATAAAAGCGGCGGGGNAGAGGCCCGCCGCCGCGCCAAAAGCCCTGCGGCTGCGCTCCGGCATCGCGGGTGCCCCGTCCCATGCCACCTCCCGCATGAATGCGCGGCGATGGTCACCGTGTCCACGGGTGTCGCCGCCCTCAGCGCCATGTTGGCGGAGTATCGGGGTGCAGGCGGGAAGGTGGCCTCCTGGGGTGCCGAGAGGCGGGGAGCACGAGTATGAGCGTCCTTGGACAACATGAAGGTTTTCCAAAAGAAGGGGGTGAGCGGGAGTGAGGGGTCGGCCAGAAGCAGGAGAGCAGCTGCAGCGGGGACACTTGCATGCTGGAGGGCGGGAAGCAGCTGGAGGGGACGAGGGATGGAGACCTGGCAGGGGGCCAGCCTGAAGGCAGAAGGAGGAGGATGGAAGGCACCAACCAGTGCTCGTGGTGATGGTGGACAGGTCTTGTAGACCAGACTTTTACTGATGCAGCAGTATGAAAATGATGTTTCATTTTAACACCCGACCCGAAACTCCTTTTCATTCTGCCCGTTGCCCTTCTACCAGCTCGGGTTTTTTTTTCTTTCCTTTGCTTGCAGTTTTCTCTAGAAAAAAGAAACCAGATCGATTCTGGGTAGAAAGGAAGGCTTGACATAAAGATGAGGAAGTGAGCTGTACAAAGGCATGGCAGTCAAGTGGGGAAGGCACTTTCGCCTTAGCGAAGATAGGCCCCACGGAATGGAGTGAACTGGATGAATGTTCACTGGGTGCATAATTATTGCAACAACTTGATTTTAACACATGCTGAATAAAAATATCTAACTTTCTTACACCACATGAAACAAGGAGAGATTTTTTGTCAAAGAGTTAGGAAGTTAGCCTGCCTAGCTGTTTTGCATTTCCCTCATATTTCACCATGAAAGCTGTGATGCAAACTTACTTTCATATTTCTACTTCATTATCAAAAGCAATTTGTCATGGTATTGAGAATTTCTCATTATTGTTGGTAGTACCCTTAACTAATAATTTCCACAAAGTTTTTCAATTATGACTAAAAACAATCCTGTAAACAATAGATTTTGCATCTAGTGACTGATTATTATTTGGAACTCAGTATAAGTACACTTACTTTCCCTAGTTGGGAACTAAACTTCTTTATACTAAGTACTGATGAGAGGAAGAGTTTACACTTTCCACTGATGGATCATGAGTGATGGTTTTATTTAGTAAATTAACTAATAATGTTATCGCATGACTAGATACTTAATTAAAACAGGAAAAGGTTATTCCTGGATCCCTTTAAATTCTGCATACAGTTAATGATGAGCTCAGATCTTTGATTGTGTTCCTAATCGTTTGAGGCCTCTAATTTTACCATAGGAAAGATATCATCCAACTTTCAATGTCCACCAAACATAATCAGAGATTTACATTTTTTTGCAGTTCCTCAAATACCATGTAAAATCCCACATTGGTAACTATTCAGTAACAGTATTTTCATCTTTTCCAGATTTTTGCAAGCTAGCAATCTACATTCAGAATAGATGGCCTCAGATATTTTTACTGCCACTCTTGTAAACAGGGTATTTTTTACTTGAGTGCTTGTAATCACCTCTGAAATCTTTTTATTAAGCTTACTGGAACTTAAACAACTGTCTGTAAATTCCACATTGGTTTAATCTTCAAAGTGCAGATATTTCCATCTTCAAAACCGTAGAAGCAATTCCACTTCCAGTGTAGAAGGATTTCTACTTTTGCTCCTGGATACAAATGGCAAAAATATGATACAAGAAAGGCATACTAATTTTTTGTTGGGGTTTTTTGGGGGGTTTGGTTTTTTTTAGTTTGTTTTTTTTTTTTTTTAAGACAAGAAACCAGTGGTGAACAGAAGGTTTGCAGTTTAGCCGCTGTGAGCTACGGTGGAGGGGAGCTTATCATTCTCTAAGCAGAGAATGTGGGGCCTGCACACAAGCAGAGAAAGCCTCATTTGCTTGTGAGACTCTCGGTGTATCTGTGCTTGTGACTCAGGAGGTTTGAGGACAGAGAGAAACAAGCTAAGCAGAAAGCAAGAAGTGTCAGCATGAGAAAAGACATTACCCTAAATCAAAGCTGACATGCTGATGTAGAAAACCTCTGCCTTGTCAAAATTTTAGATAAAAAAAACCACTCAAGCTAAAAAAAATGAGTGTACACTATTTGGAAGAGAATGTTTTAGGGAGGAGTTATGCCGATTTTATTTTTCTGTTAAGTTTTATCATCTTTTCACTTGCATAGAGATTTTAAATATAACACCTTTTTATGGTTTTGTTGGAAGTAAACATGCATGAAATAAGCCACTGAATAAAAACATATTTTTACAACTCTTCTAACTATTGAATAATTACACTCTTGATAATATATCGAGTTCTTTAAAACTACCTTCTGCTACGAACTATTTATATTCTATAGAATGATGGTGTGTCATTCAGTAATAGGTGAAATTTAGGAATAACCTTCTTGTAACTAGAATGAAGTAGCCAAGCACTTACCAAAAATGGGAATAAATATGAGTCAGTGTATACCAGTAAGTTTGAATGGGAACTGCAGTAAGTGATTGTCATTATTACTTGTTAAAAATCATGCCTCAGGTTCATAATCCAGTGCTTGAATTTCCCGGACAGAAACATTTAGTGTTTGGAAATTTCCATAAAATCTGTTGTGTAGTGCTTCAACAAAATACCAACAGTTTCTTGTTAAATGAGCCTCTTGTACCAATCATTGTTAATATTCTCAGTACATATAAATGACAGTTTCTCACATGCTGACTAAATGTGAAATTCGATAATACTGCATCTTGCACCTTTTGAATCTGTCACTACAGTTAATGTCTTGCTATTAGCTCTGCACTGAATTTTGGGTTAAGCTATTGCAATTCAAAATACTGTGGATTGTAAGATGAGTTGCATCAGTAATTATCAACTATACTAGCTATTTGACCAGTCCACTACAGCTGTATCATGATGACCTAAGTATCTGGAAAACTGCTTTATACTAATACTTTATTTTTTACAGATTTTAAACTATGATTTGGGGCGCCATAGATATGCAGATGCTACACATAAAACCCCTCAAAAAGTCAGCTATGTTGTTAATAGCAAGTCTAGTTTTGTGCTTACACAGCAAGATAATTCTTCTAAGGGTCATTCTCAGCTTGAGTTTTGATCCTGTGTTAGTTCAAACTCTGTTAGAAGTTGAAGAAAATATGCTTGACTTTTTAATACTATTTGTCACTGCCTATTGTCAATGATAACCTCAGTTTTAGACAGCATCACTTGATACTATGCTGTCAGAATAGATTGAGGTTTGTCACCTTGGGTTGCCGTTTATAGTTTTTGGTTCAGTGTTTGGCTTAGTGCAAATTAACCCCTAGCCTCAGTTTTTAGCACCCCTCCACTCACTCTTCAAACCTACTTGTAATTTTGTTTGTCTGTCTATGTGCGTCAGGTTTGCAATTATCACCAGACAGAAATCTTCAACTAGTTTTGAAACACCAGTTCTGGACAACTGAGTAGCTTTTCTGCTTGTTAAAATAAGTTCAAGTGATTGTGATCACATTTCCTAGTGCATTAACAGGACCTGCTGCATGGAAGAGAGCGAACAATCTTGGATTTTTATCCAACTTAACTGATCCTTCAAAAATGAGAAAATTTCAGTCAGGAAGACATTTGAGTCTTAGCCTACAGTGCTTTTCAACGTAGAGCAACCTGGTGACACAAGCAGACTCCCTTGGACAAGCAAATGAGCATAATATTTGTATTCATAGAATCATAGAATCATTCAGGTTTGAAGAGACCCTTGGGATCATCGAGTCCAACCACCAGCCCTACTCTACAAATTCCTTCCCTACACCATATCTCCCAACACCACATCTAAACGACTCTTAAACACGTTCAGGGATGGGGACTCAACCACCTCCCTGGGCAGCCTATTCCAGTGCCTGACCACTCTTTCTGTGAAAAATTCTTTCCTAATGTTCATCCTAAACCTACCCTGTTGTAGCTTGAAGCCATTCCCTCTGTCTATCGCTAATCACCTGTGAGAAGAGACTAAGGGTTCTTACCAAATCTACAAAAAATATTGTGATTCTTTCATGAATAATGAGCTACAAGTGCCACATCATCATGTCCTGGATCAGGTGAGAAGCCACTGTGATTTAAGAAATACCATGCAATGGTTATATCGCAAGTGGTCTGTTGAGATATTCCCAACTACTGTGAGCAGTTGTAAGCCCCAGTAGTTGCTCCTTTGTGTTGCAGTAATGATGGAGTCTTTAAAGTCTGGCTATACTTCTTTGGTACTTTACATTTTCATCTCTAAATATTTTCTGAGATATTAACAGATAAAGGAGATTTGGCTTTATCAGATGACACTTCTGTTGCCATGTTGTCAAAAATGTGGATTGTCTGTTACTCTGTGTATAACTTCATTGCAACATTTAAGAGTCTGTTGTGAAGATCACCGAAACATTTTTACAATTGCACACAAAAATTACTAACAAGTAGGTGACATAAAATGAAAAATCAGTTGAAAAATCCCATGATTCAGCCATTCAACCATAGTGGCAGGGGAAAGAGGTATCTGGGATTAGCTACTAAACTCATTCTCACCTTCACTTTCACTGATTTTGGATGGAACGTGAGTGAAGATTTTGGTGCATAGGATTTCTTTACAAGGGCATGTCAGGAAGAAGTGGTCATAGTAGCTGACCGTTGCCTAGAATTGCAGTATGCTAATAATGCCGTGGTCTTGTGTGGCCTTGCCACTTGAGTTTAAGAGAGCAAGTCAGTGATTGATGTTATTCTTGCCATCACTGCTGTGTGTATCATGCTGAGAAAGGAATGTTCTTAAAGTTCAATCTTGTCTTCAGGCTTTGTCTGCCTTATATATATATATAAATATATATTTAGGTAACTGGCAGCTGATTTAAGAGTTTGCAGCATATTTCATTCTAGTAGGAAATAACATGAGAAATAAAGTCCTGGAAGTTGTGAGCTATTGTAGAAATCTGGCCAAAAAATATGTGCCCTTCGGTCACCTATTGAAGAAAAAAATTATCATAGATAATCCAAATGTGAAATGATGGCATTGTATTGAGCGATAAAACAGAACTTTGGAAGGGTATGCAAATCATGGATGTCTAGAGCACCACATAGTTCATTACAGGAAAAAAGTATATTAAGTTAGCATCCAAACCAAGTAGCATACTTGTATATAAAGTCA
>VXBJ01005264.1:151519-188268 GCA_013400055.1 Nycticryphes semicollaris
AGTTAATATCTAAAATAGGTAACTATACTACTTGTAAAAGTGTGGAAAATTAAGATACAATTTTGATAATGGAGCTGTTCTCTGTATCTTTGACAATCACCAAAATTAGGTTGATGACAGCAATGTAGAAAGCTAGCATCTTATTTTCTTGAGTATAAAACAACAGATAAATAAGTACCTAACTAAATACCTAACTACGAGAATTTTTATCTATACAAATCAAATTTCAAGACACCAAAATTTCAAAAAATAATATGTTTGAGTGGGTTGAGAATGAAGCTAAGGCTAAGGAGCTAAGAAAGCCCCCAGCAAATGCACAGTAACTAGAAAAATAAAATAGGCTATGCAAACATTAGCCACAACTGTAAAACACTGGAAAAAAGCCTGGACAAAGCTAAAATGTGAACTCTTTAACAAATTATATATTAGAGTCTCAACTACAGTATTCAACAAGCTGTCGTTCCCATTTCTTCCATATGTTTCAAAAAGTCTCACTATCAAATAGTTCTAAATCACTTATGACCATTTTCAACCTAACATGTTTATTTAAATGTTGCCTGTTTGGTTAGCGACTTTAGTGGTCTATTAATGGAATTAAAAGTACCTTTTGTCTCCAACAGTAGCAGAAGGATTACCAAAAAATAAAATATTTTTTTTTAAAAAAGAGTAAAAATGTTTTATATAAATCAACAATTTTCAATGATATTGTGAAAATGAATGTGTTGAGGAACTTCAGCTGAATGGGACAGAACCACTGACTGGTCACCATGACTTCTTATTGCAACATCGTGCCAGCTGCTCTTAGAAACTGCTGTCTGGTCAGGATTCTGAAGGAGATTTTCCCTTATCCCTTGGGACATGAATTATCCCTTTGGACATAGTGAGCATGGGTTTGCTGGCTGCATATCTGGTTTTGTGTTCTGGAGACATTTAGGCAGGTATTATTATTATTATTATGCTCTTATTCTCCCCAGTCTGGGACAAATCAAAGTGCACTGCAAGACTTACATATATCCAGAGATTAGAGTATTCAGTTTATGGAACACTGTAAATTGAGGATTTGGCTATTTAGGTTTTGAAATGTTTATTCAAAATTTAAATTTCACTAAATTGAAGGTTTACATATGACTAATGGAACAATGGATTGACCGTCATTTCTTCAGCAGAATAAATTCAATAAGTACCTTATTTTGTTTAATGAAGAAAAAGATAGCATTCAAAATACTGTTCAGATAGATCTAAAGTACCATGTAAAGTGTAGGTGTATGAATTTTGGTTTTGAAAATAATCCATAGCATACTGTTTATTAAGGAATGATTCCATGAGTTGTGTTTATGTATATTAGACATTTTGAGAATCTGAGAAATTACATTCTCCATTTAAATTCAGAAGACTGATATGCTTGCCATAAATTCCTACAATCATACCCAGAGGAAGTACCTTCTGATTCCCAAAATTCACTAAGACTAGAAGAAAAAGGTTGTAGCAGCTTAAAACTGTGCATGAGTTAAAAATAATTTCCTCTCATGATGTGTTACAACTGAGGTGACACATTTTCCAGAAAATTCTGGGGGATGTACTTTTAAAATAAATTAATACTTTTATGACAAAATGCAACAAGTAGGGACTATTATTTCAATTACTGCAGTTCAGAATACCATGTATTTAATGGAATGTAGTATTCGGACAAAACAAGGGGAGTATTTTCAGAAATCCCCAAAAGACTCTTTTACAGATTGAATCAATGATAAATTAAATTTTGTGACAGCAAGGAATAAATAACATGGGGTGTTCAGTTGCAAGCAACCCATGAGAGATTTTTAAATGTATTTATGCAAGTAAATGTGCATTTTTACAGCATGTTCTACATGGCCATCCAGGACATGGGGAAAAGAACAAATTCTCTGCTTGGGCAAACAGAAGAAGAAAGATGTCACAGTCATAGGTGTTATTCTTAGGGATGGGCTAAGACAATAATTACTTTGAAAATGCAGAGGCCAGTGATTTATTGAGTTATTTTCTTTGCACCAAAAATATGTGTAGATTTGTGTTGCAACAGAGCATTCAAAAAATTAAATGTTTAAAGAAAAGTCTAATGCTTTCCCCTTGTCAAATAATCATGTTTAGCAAATTTAAAATTAATATAAATTGTTATTATTATCATAATATTATTATATTATGTATATAGGCCATATACACATAAGCGTCACATAATGGTCCAGTATACAGTTGAACATGGTTGAGCATAGTGATCTGTTCATGGATGTATTATATGTGTAAAATGGCAGGAAGTTTCTTTGTTTTTTTTAAAGCCCTCTAAAGAATTTTTTTGCTTGTACAACCACACTATATACCTCATTTTGAGTATTATACTGAGGACTCAGTTCTGAATGCTGTTTTTGTTCTACTATTGCCTGAAACTGCATATGATAATTGTTTCTTACTTTTGAGCTAGGTAGACTATTTTAAATATATACTTTTGCTCTGCTTTGATGGTTTTTGTCATCTTGTAATGAGGTGAGCCAGAATGAAATCCTAACCTCACTAAAATATATTCTAAAATTTGTGGGTCTAGGATAACAGAGGTAAATCTATGTTAATCTGTGCATTGCATAAAGAAAACTGTGCTTTAAAGAAAAGTTGCAAAATGTCTGTGGCTATGTTGGTTTTCTCAATGAGATTTCAAAGCAAAGCAGTTGGACTATGTATTTTAACATATGACTTCATATCACAGGCTTCTGGGCTGAGAAAATCACATTTCTAAATTTCTTAATACATTTCTTAATCGCAGAACTGGCAAAGGCAAACACAAGGCTCCACTAATTCTGTAATACTGTTGGTCATTGCTGCCCACAGAAGCAGCAATTCTCTGCTTGCATCATAATGACTGGGTTATTTCATAATATTATGAAATCCAAGTTAGATTTTGCCCATGTCTTACACATGCTGTTTCATACTTAGTTATTGATGAACACAGGTGGAAATTATTTTTTTACTCCTGCACAGAGTTTTCTTTAAAATTCATGGTATAAGGGACTCGTGCATTACATATGCCTCTAACTGAATACCTTACGAATCAAACACCACTTGACCACTTAAAAAGACACAAGAAATTAATTTTAAATAATTTCATTTTAACATATTACAATCATAAGGCAAATCTGAGGAAATGCAAGCTTACAGGATATTCATAGCAATAGAATTTATCCATTAAGGTCACGGAGTGAGGACCAAGATGTGTGTTTCATTCACAGGAGTAGGAGGTTGGAGGGGACAACTTGAATTAGTAAATCCAGTTCCGTGATATTCTAGTCAACCTACCAGTATAAGCATGCCTAAATTTATTGTATTCAGTCTTAAAACTACTTACATTTCACCACTGTATCTTGTTCAAAAGTTTCTCCAGGACAACTCTCTTGCGATGGTTAGAGATTTTCTTTGAACATCTAGTCACAGCCTATTCATCATCATTTTCTTTTGTGCCAAAAAGTTCTTAAAACTTCTGTCTTTGTATTTTATGTATCATCATGTATTTATGGAGAGTAATGCTATCCCTTTCTTCCTTTGTTTTGTCAGAGTGTATAAAACTGAGGTCTTTTAGAGCAATGAAAGATAATATAAAGCTATCCTCATGTGTATTAGTCATGCACATCATGAAGAGATATTAGCTTGAGTCTTAAAAGCAGCAGGCATGGGATAGTTTACTACAATATTGTAATAGAGAAGTGTTATCCCTGAAGTAATTTATTACATCCCTGTGAAAAACTAAGTATCTCATGCACAATACAATGCCGATGTAGCACATGTTGTTTCCAGTTATGTACAGGACCAGAACAAAGGTCCACCGGAACAGTATCTGTCACCAGCAGTGCTAAATTGTAGATGTTTACAGAAGAGGGTCCTCAACCCATTGATCCAGCCTGTCCAGATCCCTCTGCAAAGCCTTTCTACCCTCAAGCAGGTTGATGCTCCCACCTAACTTGGTGTTGTCTGCAAATTTACTGTGGGTGCACTCAATGCTCTCATCCAGATCATTGATAAAGATATTACAGAGAACTGTACCCAGTACCAGGGCCCCAGTACCAGGGCCTGGGGCCCACCACTCATGACCGGCCACCAACTGGATTTAACTCCATTCCACCACCACTCTCTGGGCCTAGACCTCCAGCCATTTTTTAACCCAGTGAAGAGTACTCCCCTTCAAACCATGGGCAGCAAGTTTTTCCAGGAGGATACTGTGGGAAACTGCACCGAAGGCCTTAATAAAGTCCAGGTAAACAGTATCCACAGTCTTTCCCTCATCCATCAAGTGGGTCACTTTGTCATAGAAGGAGGACCTGCCCCTCATGATCCCATTCTGACTGGGCCTGATCACCTTGGACATCCTTCATGTGCTGCATAATGGCACTCAGGATGATCTGTTTCATGACCTTCCCAGGCACCAAGGTCAGACTGATAGGTCTGTAGTTCCCCAGATCCTTCTTGTGGATGGACATCACATTTGCTAGATGCCAGTTGTCCGGGACCTCCCCAGTTTGCCAGGACTGTTGGTAAATGATGGAAAGTGGCTCAGCGAGCAGTTCCACCAGCTCCCTCAGTACCCTTGAGTGGATCCCATCTGGCCCAATAGACTTGTTTATATTGAGGTATTGCAGCAGGTCTTTAGATTATGGAGGCTTCATTCTGCTCCCTGCCTCTATCTGCTAGTTCAGGGGTCTGGGTACTCAAGGAATAACCGAAGTTGTTGACTGAGGTCAAATGAGTAGTCTCACTGTTTATCCTTAAATATATTTATTTCCAGACATGTTTGTAAACCTTGACTTTATTATTTATTAATTTTCAAAAATTGCTAAGAAAATTCTTAAAAACGTGTATTAAAACATATCAGGCATAGTACTTCTGGTATTCTGGTATGGAAATAATATGTATTTTTTCTCCTCAAGTGTCTCCAGCTACACAGAAATTGAAGTTTTATTGTTGAGGTTTGCTCCATTTTAACCATTATTAGTAAAGCTCCTTTTGCCACCAAGAGTTACACCACCAGTTTTGCTGAAGGCTTAAGCAAGCTCTCATAATTTTTGCATATTTTACTTAAGAAGATTCTTTATTTCCTTGTTGTGTAAGTCTACAAATTTCCCTCGTAAGTTTCCTAACTTCTACCTATTGGCTGCTCTAAAACTGAAAATGTCTGTCACAGAATTACTTAACCATTCTATTTATGCAGTTGAACTAGCTCAACTCTTCCTTTAACTATTTTAGTTTTCCCTTATGATTTCACTGTTCCCCAAAACAAGTTAATATTAACCTTTTTTCACTTCATTAATTATTTGTTAAAAAAAGAGAAATGTATCATATGCCCTGCTTAGGAATAGTTGCTGTTGATAGTTAATATTGTCTCTCCAATTCCTCTATAGTTTCTACCTGTTATGGTGCAGACTTCAGCAGTATTTATCTTGCCAGTAACATTATTTTCTTCATATTAGTGTCCTGCTCTGAAGGTTTATAGTAGACGTATGTCATTATTACAAAACAAAAAAATCTTTCCACCACCACCCAAAAAATATTTTAGCCAAAACATATTTTATTCAAGCTCAATTCTGATATAATTTCAGCTTTCAGTGGCAGATTCCAGGATACTACACATCATCTTTAACTTTTTCTCTTTTCCATATCTTACACCAGCGGTTCTAAGTCTTTCATTTAAATTCCAGAGGTCTTTGCATTAATGTAAAGATATGTTAGTTATTTTCTCATGAGTTTATCCAATTTCCTAGCTGAATTAGGCAATCTTCCTCTGTTTTATATCCCTGAGTTGTGCTCTTGTCACTGTCATCACTGTTCATATTTTCTTTCTCTTAGAATAATGTTCTTCATTTTCTCTATCTTTTACCACTCCATTTATATTTTTTTTTTCTCTTCTTCTTTACTAAATATAAGTAGATTGATTATCTGAGACACTCAGATTTTAAAAAGATATCTGAGGGACAAGCTTTGATCTTAGATACCTGAGCTTACTTGCATGCTTAGAATCGACTCCATCTGCTGAGAAGAGTAAATACCTCCCAGAAGTTGGACATCTCTCTTAAATCTTCTGTTTAGCCTTGTTATATAGATCTGGATTTCCAAAAAACTGCTGCCAACGGGCTCCACTTCTGAAGGGTTTATAACTCCAAATACCAATTTAAATAAGCAAAGTAAGTCTTTGCCATCTCGCTCAAAAGTCCTAAAACTCTGTGATCAGATTCCTGCTATAAGAACTGCAGGACTAGCAGCATTCTTATGATCACTGACACTTTATGAATTTTGCTCATGTTTGCTATTTATTCCATGGTTTCCATGGACGCCAGGGACTTTTTTGGTTAAACATGAAGAGCTATCAATGTTTTTTTTGTGTTTGAATCCTCTTCAGTCCACAGCCAGTATCTTAAATCTTTATTGTGTCTGAATCTGCTCAGTGGGAAGGTCTCTTGATTCTTAATTTCTGTCCACAAAAAACCAACTCTTTTTGACGTTGCAGTGAATATCAGACTTTCCCCAATCTGTCCCACTCCTGTCTAAGGATCATTCTGCCTTGTAGACATTCTCATGTTTCTTATGTCTCATCCTGTCTTTGCTTTTCATTTGGTTCTTGATTGTCTCTTCCATAAATTTTACTACTAGGACAAGCTTCCTTCCATCCCTATGCTACCCTGTCTTATTTTGGTAGAAATGAGGATACACTGCTGCTACCAATCTGCAAAGCTAGTTTGCAGTTTCCCGCAAATTCCCAGTCCTTCTAATCTCCTGAATGCTGATACTTTTTTAAAAAAAAATATTTTACCTCTTCTGTATTACTATTTTGTAATGAAATGATAATAATAATTTTTCTGTGTATTTTTCTGAACAAGCATCTTTTTTTTTTTTTTTATTCCAGTTTCTCTGTTTCACATAATGTTAATCACACTGGCTGTTGTAAAACAAAAAACTAATGAAGTACTGATTTCCATTACAGAAATTAATCAAAGGTTTTGGGGGTAAATAATGTAAATAAATTTCTCTAAGCTACCAGAAAACTTCAAGTAGAGTTAAATACATACATAAAGGATCTGCATTTTGCATTTTAGCTATTTGTTTTAACTATTTTGTTGGCAAGAAATTACTCTCTAAAGACTATTAAGTAGTAACACTGACTAATTTAGAAGTGTTTTTTAATGGGGAAAGCCATAAGACTACTCAATCGCTCATTTTTTTGTGAAGAAAGGTAGTTGCAGCTACACACAAGCTAAGGCTGCTTGCATGTAGTTTTAAAGGCCTTTTTTATGCTTTAGTATTTTATTACTTGAAGGGATACTACTTTATTTGTTTGACAAAAAGTTTAGGTTAACATAATGCCACCACAAGGGAAAACAGAATTGGTAACTTATTCAACAGTTCTTTTTCATAGTAAATAGATGCAATTTTTTAGCTACTAATGTGCGTAGGGGTTGTAATATTCGAAGATAAGTTGTATTTTTAAGAACTACTGATTTCAGTGGTTATTTTTTCAGTTTTGTGAATTACAATGAATCATATACATTGTGGGTTTTTTTTTTTTAATTATACACCTTCTGTACAGTTTATTATAATTTGTGATTTTTAAACCAAATTCTAGTTTGCAGTGGCACCTTTAAGATCTAGTTTGAACTAGAAAAATCAATAATTCCTTCAAACCTCAAATGCCAGCTCACTCTTGAAAATCAGATACTTTCTTCAGTGTTGCCAGTATTTTGTTATAGGAAATACATCATATGTGGGTGCATCACAATTATTTCAAAGGCAGGACTTGTTTAACACAGTGTCAGCCATCCCAACATTATTGTTATTTACATTCCTCTGGTGGGATGGGATAAATTGTCCTGTGGATACCTGTTCTGTCCAGCAGCTGAAAAGAAGACAAAAGCTTGGCTTAATCCAGACACCTGATTTTGAGGCAGCTGAAAAAATTCCCTCCCTCACCCACGCATCTTACGTAGGTACAAATTCGAGATCCCAATGGAATTATTATCATTATGACAAATATTTTTACATAAACTTGAGAGTCAAGCTCACTAGTTGTACACTTTCATTGTATGCATATTATGAGGATTTATAAGAAGCAAACAATGGTGAGGTTAGAATATTATTTACTGCCATACTATGTAGAAATACTTATTTAAAAATAACAGGATGCAGAAAAATTGACTGTGTAGACTACTTGCATTTACATATCGTTTTGCATTCTATGTATTGAATTACTATGTATATTATATAAAGACTACTATGATTCAACTTGGTCATAAAATTTCCTTAACTTATATTTTTCTGAGTATGTGTTTACAAATGCTAGAAATCATTAACTAGTATTTGCTTGAAAATACAGTAAGCACTATATTTTGTGTACAGAAATCAAAATATGCAATATTTACACTAATATTCTTGTAGGATGATTTCTTTGTACAGCACTCTAATTTGGTTCCCCGTTAATGCTAGACAAATGGTATATCAAGGAATTGATACTACTTTAGTGAGACTTTTCTACGAAAGTATGCCTAGACTTTGAAGAGTTATTCTAACAAGGCCATTCAAAATTTCAAAATGAGACACATTTGGCTATATCAGGCTTGTGATTCAAAAGCAAACCTTAAATGCAGTTTGCAGAATTTGTAGTGCAATTTGTAGGCGCTGGTATGCAAGGCCACTCTTTGGAGTTTGGGGAGGTCTTGTTTGGTTGATTCTTATACCTAGAGTTGTTGAATTAGCCTGGTTGCTACTGTATACCTGAGAGCAGTATGGAGTATTATACTGTGGAACTAAAATTCTTAACTAACGAGTAGACCGTGAGTTTAATTTTCTGTAAATGTGCTTTTCTTATGATACTGCCTGTCTTTCACGGTTCAGGGCTATGACCGAGGGGACTGATCCTGTGCATAGTGAAGTCAACGACAAAATTTCCATGGTAAGTAATAATCAGAGTCTCCCTGTCCTTGACGATATGTAAGTATATGTGAACAAAAGCTTTCCTTTGCTGCAGGTATGAACTAGCAAGAAATAACTCCCCAGAGGAAGAGAAGGCGGGAGGAACATGTACCGCAGAGGTGTGTGCAGAGGTGTGTGCCTCGGGGCTGACAGTCATGGTACCTGTAAGTGCTGCCGCTTGGTGCGTCAGAATCCCTTTGAGCTGAAATCTCTGAGGAAGCCAGAACGCAGAATCAACATTTCAAGCTGCAGGATCCAACAACTCACTTACAGGTTGAGAAAGTTTGGCAAGCTTGATATCTTTGTTCAGGTGAAGTATATGATTAAACAAACAGAAAGCTTCTTTACAAATGCATGTTTCGCTCACAAAAATAGTGTGTCCAAAGTAATGACTCTATTGTGAATATATACAAAGAGACAATTAATGCTGGATCACCATGAAAGCACCACTTAGAAAGCTGATTTTCCTGGTCTCTTATCTTTATAATGCAATGGTCTTACATGGACATGACAAATGAGGACCAGAAGACCTTGCAAAACAAGGCTTGTCTACTTCATAGTGCTGATACCATTGTTTAATCAATGAAAGGGATGGATTTTG
This sequence comes from Nycticryphes semicollaris, assembly GCA_013400055.1. NCBI lineage: Eukaryota > Metazoa > Chordata > Aves > Charadriiformes > Rostratulidae > Nycticryphes > Nycticryphes semicollaris. The sequence goes on from VXBJ01005264.1 coordinate 161,094, forward strand.
CTATAAGAAATTAAATATATTATTGATTTCCTAAGGGATATCAGTGAAAAAGCATGCAAATAACAGTACTCTCTCTTCCCTTTGAAAGTAAACAGACTACACACAATCAAACTTTAGTCTTTAATTATGAGAAATACTTATTTCTATTGGGGCAGAGACTAACAGCTGTGTTCATCCAATAGAACAGATAAATGCTACTAAATTAAACTGAGTATTTTTCCAGTTGTTTTACAGAGGATTATGTCTTTCCAAAAGCTATTCATAAATTTGTCAAAAGCTGAAAAAAAAGGTGAATAGAGAACAGAGCTTCTTTCTAAACAAATAAGCTCATTAATAGGTTCCAGGGTGGGAGGATGGGGATTGCTACCATACTATGTGACGGCAACTTGAGTGCTGTGTCATTTTGGAAGCCAGTTCATATGTGCATAATGGGTATAGTGCTCACTGGCGGATTGCTCCAAATAATGCAGCAGCAGCAGCAACTAGGCCTCAGTTCAGCATTCAGTGGAAGAGCCAAGAATGGACTATGGTGAAGAAGATTTGGTTGAGCAAGTCTAGCTCTTCAAATATATATCTACATGTATTCATGCTCCTGTGTAAGCGTAATGTCTTGTGTTTCAAATTCTATTCATCAGTAGAAATTCTGTGCTCATTTGGGGATTTTCACAAACTGATAGAATCTTGCAGTCATTGGCATTTCTCTAGTTCTTTTCCTTATCTCAAGCTACTTTGATAATGATAACACTGCTTTACATAACAAGATTACAGACATTTAATACATAAAAAAGACAGTTATTGAAAAAAATAAAGACAAAGCTTTAAAAATCTTGGAAAATTTTAATCTCTTTTATTATTTTAGCCTAATTACTCTCTGTATCAGTAGAATTATTTATGTCTTTGAGAATTCAATCTATTTAAAAGAGAAAATTGTTGTATAAATTCACTGGGTCACAGCTCTTTAGTTCGTGCAGTATGAATTTGGCTTGAGTTATAGTGCAGCACATAGTTGAGGTCTTGGCCTATTCAGTTAAAAATTAAAAGGGGTTAGAGGAGGGAAAGGTGATTTCAGCCATTTTAGCTTTGTTTGTTTAGAAATTCTACGAAAAAAAACCAAAACCAACCAGATGTTCTTATTTTCTCTTTACAGTGGTTTCGAAGACTTTATGTCTGGTTTCTTCTGTAGAATTTTCTCTTTTATATCTGAACTAAAACACTGGAATCTTTTCTATGTCATTTCCTTTGATGTGAGAAATAGAAGGATTATAAATCAGATAATCCTGCAAACAGAATCTATTAAATCCCTTGAAAAAAATGTGTAAATGATTTTGGATGCATCGCTGTGAAACCCAAGCTAAAACAGCTTGTGTTCTAAGAAGAAAAAAGAGAGAGCTCTTACTACCTCACACCAGCCAAATGCTGATAGCTATTATGTGTGGAATCCCCGATGTGAAAGATTTAGCTATAGTTTTTACACAGATTAGAAGGTAAAGGGAAAAATAAAAAGGAAATTTAGTAAATGTAAATTCATAATAGGAGAGGCTGGTAAAAAAAAACTGAGAGTACATATAAAAGAAAGGTTATAATTCTACACATGCATTTAGAAAATTAATATCTTTTAAAATTATGAACTGTGTGTGATGAAATTAAGCCTTTGAATAAATTAATATCGTTATGAAATGCTTATGTATAAAATAAACCACGTGTGGCTTAAATTCAAATTCACTGAAAAGAAATGGGTTAGTAACCTAGCATGTTGTGTTTTAATTTAGCAAACTTCCTTTGTTTGTTTTATGATTGGTAAAAGAAAGAGTATGACTGTACATTTGGGATACTTAAATGGATAGTGATTGCATTACTCATCATCATACTACTTGCTTCTTACTCTTAATTGCAAGTCTGGCAGTGATGAGATCTACTATCCTACAAAAGATGGACTAACATGAAAACAGCTTCAAAGGTTAACTCTTGTTGGCTGGCAGGTGTTCTTATCAGATAATACTTATATTGGAGTTCACATACATATATATAAAATAATACATACATAAACTGTTCATATATATGTACACCTTTCTATATACATTTGCATATATATACATGGATATCTTTGTGTGTGTGTATATACATACATACACTCTCCTATAGATAAATCATATATCAGCCAGAGACAGGGGGAGGCAGATTCGTATCCATCTGTCAGGTGCATGAACACTTCACAACTTTGAATTGTTTGTCTGTGGAGACTAGGACAGACAAAGTGCTGTTGCTAAGCTCAGTATGGATTTGCTGCAGGATGCATGAGACATTCCATAGTCAGGAGATCAGCCAGGGCTTATAGTGCAAGCAATGGAGAGTGTTAGTCCATGGGTGGCATGAAATTTGGAACTCAGTGTCTTCCTCTGGACAAGCATCTTTCTACCCATAACTGCAGGGATCCTAGAGAGGTGCCTAAAAAGGGCATCAGAGTAAAGCAGTGCCTCGCTCATTCTGTAGGATAGAAATGCTGTACACTTTGAGTGTCCCTGTGAATGCACTCTAGTACAACTTAAAAACAGGCCAAAACAGAGTGATGGTAAAACAGCATGAGGAATATCTACTTAATTGATATGTTTGCTTCTTTTATTTTCCTGACTTAATTGAACAGTTAATGCCAGTTTCTAGGGCATATATATTGGATGACATTATATCTGTTGTATATAATCAGGAGAATGATATCCTGCCAGCTTACCAGTTGTAAGTCATAAATATTGTCCTCTGGCTACACAAAAATAAAATTTAAAATGTTGTCATAACTTGCAAATATCCAGTATTTTATTACTTTCTGCATCTTGTGAGACTAGGTATAAACTGCACCATTTATTGTTTTATTATTCACTTCTTTTCCTGTGGAGTAGAAGAAAGTCTTCCTGAAAGCTATTGGGATGAGGATCAGTGCCTAATGAAATCTGAAATAAAATTGTCCGAAACAAGCAGCAAAGTTACACATTCCTCAGGCATGTTTCGGTATATAGATTATAATCATTTCCCTTAGGATATAAGCCTATTCTCTTGACAATAGGTATTTGCTTCTGGCTATGATTTTCAAAAGCATGTAAGTTACTTCAAAGCACAATTTTTATCAGTTTGAAATGGAGCCGTGCCTCTGAATTATGGAGATACTTTAAAATTGCTTTCCTTTCACTTTGGTAAAGTGCACTCAGATTCTGTAATATATGAACACTTTACTTTTTATCTTTGAACCATTTATATGTATGAGAAAATATATCCCTTTTTTTGATACTACACATTCCTTGCTTTCTTATCTGAGAAACAAATTTTTTGGCTGATATATCATTTTAGGATGATGGCATAGAGAGAACTCTTACTCTTATCCCATCAGGGAAAATATACTTTTTGTGACATCTTAGATAAAACAGTGATGACAGTAAAATGAAGATATTACTCAAGCGCTTGAATAAATGACTGAATTGTCCAAGAAGCTAAAAGCAGATGCATATATTGTTTAAAGCAAGCACAGGTTTCTGACTACAGTAATTTCTAAACTTGCTCTTATTATGAAAATTAATTTCAATGAAAATTCAGTATTTGGGATGTGGGGAGTAGGACATATTTTATGTGTCAACTTAAAGATACAATATTTTCTTAGTACCTAATCCTTTTTTTACTGGTTTTCTCTTGTCTATGCTGAAAAAATGGACAATGAGGGAGTATCTCAGGGCTGCAACTCTGTGGCATGGAGCAAGGCAATCCACAACAGGATGGGTGGACCTTGAAAGCATGGACACTGGACAAAGGAGGTTGTCTCCCTGATACTCTCCAAATGAACCAGATACTGCTCAAATCCCACTCTTTTTTTTGAATGACAATTGGAGGAGTAGAAAAGCACCAACAACCTGGATATATCATACTTCAAATAACTAGGCAGGAGGTCCAGAATTTCATTTTCAACTGCCACGTTCAAGATCCTGGACAAAGGCTCTGGTGCACCCATCCTACAGTGTGACAATCAAGTACAAGGTCCTCTTCCTGGTAACAAGGAAGGCCACCTTCCTCACCTAAGTCTCATAACAGTTGTTCAGTGATCAGTTTAGGTAGGTAAATTCAGAAGAGCTTTGATTGTAGCATAGATAAGAAGTAATTCCTGTGTTTCTGTAAAATGCCCATCTTGGCATCCCAAAGTCATTAGCAGACCGACAGCTATTCAAGATCTTCCTTTCCTTTGCCTCCTTTTCCAAAAATAATCTGTTACTTCTGCTCTGGATATGGCTATATACTAACCCAAAAGCAAAAAAGGTAAAATGGTTTTAAAACAATAATAATTTAAAAATTAGTCTTTAATGAAAATCAACTTTTCATTTAGTCTTTAATGAAAATCAACTTTTCATTTAGCAAACTTTGAATTTTGCATTTTTTTGTTGCTGTAAATCATAAGCCAACATATATGTGTAAATGTTGTCATTAAGTACCGAGTCTAAAACTCAGATATTCATCCCTCATTCAGTTTTTCAGACCACAAATCATTTGGGACAAGAGCACTTATTCCTTTATGCAGTGTGGAACACAATGGACTTTCTATACTCCTAGCTCATGTAAACGTGACAAAATTACTTAAAATGGAACCTAGCTTTAAATTTATGATCTTATGTTCTAAAATATGGGAAATAAATATAAACATTTGAATTTTTTAATACAAAAAGCTCAGAAAATTTGGGTTGTATTAGTACAGAGCAAAGTTTGAAACCTTGAAAGTTACTGCGGAAAAGAATTTCTCTCCTGTGCACTCCAGACAGGAACTGATTCTTGGCTTAGGTGATTTCAAACATATAGCTGTATTTCCTCAAGACAAGGACACCTGCAGGGAGAAGATAGGCACTAAAAATTGGTTTGAAAATTTTAGCCACTCAGAAATGTTCACAAAACAATGTTTACTTAAATAATACCAATCCACAATCAGAAAAGTGAAATCCATCAAAGTGCATTGTAAGACGTGGGAAGCTTACACTTCATTAGCAATTACAAATTGTTCTGATCAGGCATAATTAAGCCTGAAAACAGAATAAAAAACATTGCTCAGAAAGTGTTTATTGACCAAAAGGTAGTTAAATTTTAAATCAGAGATGTCTATTCTTTCTCTCTAAACCCCACTGATACTCAAACACATGTAGAGGCAGAGAAAAGCCCCTACGCCATGAGAAGTGGAGATAATTGGATCCATTACTAGATGATCACTCTTATAATGGACGTGGCAAAATACAAGACATTTTCAGATATTAATGAGTGTGGAGAGAAAAAGTGTCTTTTAAAGAGGGAGGAGAGGAACCATCAGCAAGACCAAAGCAGTAATATGGACTCAATATTTACTCACTGAAATTTGTCAGCCAAAACATATATTCCATTAAAGTTATATGTTAGTGGAATACTTCACCCCAAGTCTGGCACTTTTAAACTTTTGTGAAAAATCTCAGAGCACATCTAAATTAATATTTCATTTAGCTTTGGATTATTATTTTTTTTCCCCTCCTTTAACATCTTGTTAGGAATATTTCATTATGTTCAAAGTTCAGGGCAACATCACATGTTCCTCTGCATGTCTTAGCCTGGCTGAAAGAGTTTTTTGTCTTTACATTTTTTTCCCTTGCCAACTGATTAATTCAGTTTAGCCATTTGCTCCTCCTTTCCGTAACTGAAAGTTTGTTTATGTTTGGTCGGTGCTGTGCATTTTGGTAGCTAGAGTGAAGTGGTTTCTAATAGAGCTGCATTAGTACTATCAGAAAACCAAATGGATGCCTATTCCTCCTGTCTCATCCTCCTCTCTTTCATTCTCTTTTCTCTGCTTATTACACAATTTCTTTTTCAAAGATCTGTCTTGATGTTCAGCCTCTTCTCTAATTTGGTCTGTGAAATTTAGTAAAAGTTCTTATCTGCTAACTGCAGGATACTAAAATCATGATGAAAAACAATGCCCCAAATGTTACTAGAATTAAATTTGAGGGGGTTAAAGGGAGGGAGAGGTCTGAGACCTAGCAAAAAAACCCAAGTCATCCTGAAGTTTTGACATTGGTTTAACAGTATAGAAATTCTACTTTATAACTTTCCCTTTTAAGAAAATTACAAAGATAATAAAGTTACTATCCAGCTGTACAGCTCCTACATACACACAAGTATAGAAAACTTTGTAGTCAAAGTTTTCCATTAGTAACAGAATTTCAGGATCAAGAAATGTATTCTCTAGATATCTACTTCAAACTATTTCAAGCACTGAAGAAAAGCAAATTATGACTATGCTGTCCTCCTCCTTCTTTTTATTATTGCTGCTACTTAGCAGAATTTCAGGAATTGTAAAGGTCTTCCTTGAAGGGAGAAGGATGCATCATGTAAAAATACAGATAAAGGAAATCTTGCAGTAGAGAACTTATAACCTAATTACATGTACAAAGCATGAACCCTTGGATCGGAGAAACAGCACACTTTCCTTCCTTGTGATTTTATGCTGATTTGCATATTGCCCCATGATTCATGGCAGCGCAGCGGTCTTTGTGAACGTCAGTGTGCCCACAGTCACCCACGGCATGAAACCCACAGGCAATTGTACCACGCAGGAATGGAGCAATTGTCGTGACTCACCTGCCTCCAGCAGTGAGGCTGTGGCTGTGGTCTGTTCCTCTGTTTATACACATGTTCATACATACACACACACACAGGCCTGCACCCCTTTTCTTATTCAGAGACATTTCCCTACTAAGATGATGATAGTAAATATGAAAAACAAACATCAATATACAACCGAATGTGTGCCCCTTCTCACCCATTTACAACATGCCAGTACTCACTCTGAGTAGTTTTGTTTAGCAGTGAAGGGAAACAACTGAAGAGAAACCTCAAAGCATAATTAAGCAACAGCACAGGGGTTTTCTTTAGTTTTCCTTGACATATTTTCTTTACAAGTCTCCATTCAACTTTAATTAAGTTTTTGCTTTGAGCTCCTGAAACTNTCATAGAGCTATAATCAGCAGATCATAGAGTGAAAGGATTATGAGTTTTATACTGGCTAAAAAAAAATCTTTGAATTCATTATCTTTTTATGAGTTTCTCATATACGTGAAATATTAAATTAGTAGGACCTCATTCCATTCATCTTTACTGTTAGAGGAGTCTTAAGTGAGCAAATGTAACTCATGCTCAATTTAAGAGCTCTTCAAACTATCAAGATGCTGCAAAGTAAATAAAAACTAGGCCCGGAGAGCTTCACCAGCTGTAGTAGTTTAAATTAATATAAACTATAGGTTTGGAAGGGAGGAGTAACATATACTGAATGAGATGAATAAACTCCACATAAAATAAAACATCCAGTTGCACTGAAGTATATTGTTTTCAAATTCATTTATATATCTTTGATATGAGCACTATAATTTCCAGTCTTTCTTTTCAAGGTAGGATTACAAAGCCTGTTGCTCATTATACATTTCTGTGCCAGAGATGCAGCAGAAACAAGTGAAGAAGTCAGTCAAATGTAGAAGCAGTTACATTTCTGGAAGATCAAAGAGCAGGTAAAATAAGGGACACATTTTATGCCTATTAAACAGGCAAATCATTCTCATTTATGCTATATATGTGCCTGTCATGCATTTTAAAGAAAATTTAGATAATTATGAAATATATTGTTAAGCATTTCGGTACCGTTTTATGTTTTCAAGTCACAATAATATTCAGAACTTCTGATTTCATTGTTCCCACAAAGCACGTGAGTTGCCAACAATTACAGAGCAGTTCAGTCCAGGTATGAGAATCAGAGCCGAAGGGTCCATTGCCCAAAGCATAATCTATTGTACATACCTCTTCTGGAAATGTAAAGAAAGGAATATTTCACTGTACATGGTCAGAAACTCAAATTGACTTTATAGTTTCTGTATTCCAGGTATTACTGGTGGCTTTGCTGTGTAATTTCCAGAACATTTAATGTCCCAGTGGCATCCTATTACTAAAACAAAGAAACATGAACAGATACTGAGCATGCCAAAAAATACAAAGCCAAATTACTAAATAGTTACTTGAAGTGGTGCAGAAATACTTAAGTCAACATTGATTTCAGAGAATTGCCTGACACATTCCAAAGAATCTATTTTTCATTTCTGCAGCTGAGACCTATACCATATGTGTTAATAACTTCAGTAAGAAAGGCAAAGGGAAATATTAATTTGAGATCAACTCATTTTGGAACTGTGCTCTGAAAGGTAAAAATGGATGAAAGGAATGAACGCAACCTTAAATTATGTTTATAGACAGTATTACCCCTTGAATATAATTTTGATTTCACGTTGGAAAAACTAGACCTGAGATAGCAATTTTGTCGGAAAAAATAACACTAACTTACCTTCATGCCCTTGTGGTCTGTTGCTTGTGAATTTACCTTCATGCCCTACCATGAAAATTTCTCTTTCAGTGCAATGGCTTGCAACAGCTTCCTATTTAAGAGGAAGGTATTACCACACTATCTTAAAATAACTTTTTAATTTAGACCAGAGCTTGTGGAACAATGTTGGAAAAAAATGGCTAGTTCACAGGAACTGAGGAATCCCTCAATAAATCAGTGTTTTATCTGATCAACTAGATAGAGATTTCAGAATTTTGCTGACAGGTTAAAGAGGCCTATTTCAATATGCATATATGACTACAGGGTATTTTTTGAACTAACACTATTTTATAGTTTAATTCAGCTGAATATGTAGCTATCACTATTTAATATATTTTTCATCTGTGAAGTTCAGTAATTATGCTGGTGCTATTTCTGTTTAACAGTTAAAATCATCCTCCTCTTCATTTGCTCTTCCCGTTCAGCTTCCTTATGTGGCTGTCAAAACTCGCTCTGACCTGAACATTTGAATAAGCTTAGAATATGTCTCATTTTAAGTCAGAGAACAATATTCTTTTGATCAGTACAAGACAATGGTACTTTTATTTACTTTTCCTCAGCCTCTATTTTGTTATTTATTTTCCTTTTTAAAGAAAATTTAGAATCCACGTTTTTCAGACTTTACAGATATTTACCTTCTAATTACAGTCTGCAGACATATTAGACTGAGGGGAAAATAATCCACTCTTCATCAGTATGACTAAAACTCTGGTTAGTGCATCTCTTTTTATAAGGTAATTTCCATTCCAAATAAAGCAGCAACATCTCTCACCACATAATGTCAACATTTAAACCCCAAGCAAACATCAGGATGCAATAAATTAGCACTTTTTAATGCAGATTCCTTCATCATAGCCCATATCCCTTGACCTTCCTCTTTACTAAGTCATGAGGCACTACCAACATAGCTCCAAACGCCTCCTTGCCCTCCTTCAGGATAGCAAGGAATCCTCCTTCAGGAGCAGGTCCATCTGGCTAATGGATCACAGGAGTGCAAAACCTAGTTGTAACAGGAGAAAGGCTGTATGTGAGGAGGGAATAAATTTGTTTGACTGTGGAGCCTGACACTTCAGAGGCCTGAAGTCTTGGCTGCAATATCTTTATTGGAACCTGCCTCTAGCTAAACTCAGCTGGAACCTCAGGAAACATTCCTATTTGGAGATTTGGGAAGTCCTGGTGGGTAATGGAGCTATAAAGGTTGTCACCCGGAAGGTATTTTGTCAGGTTGATTTTAGCATAATTTTGATATTCCTTTGCAGTACTGTTGCTATTATTTCATCATATTTACCTTCATGTTATTCAGGCACGTTTGCTAATACCTCCTGTGATTCACTTGCTCTAATGGCCATTCCTGACCATGCAGAAGTAAAGATGCGCTAAGCCATTTCTGAGTCACAGGAATGTAAAAGAAACCTTAAATAATGTAAGTATAGTGCATTTTTTATTACATACCATCTTGTAGAAAATGCTACGAAATTCTATTGAATGGAAATAATGGAAGTTTTAATACTGATGGAGTCTATGGAATAAATAGCAACACAGTCATATATTTGAAAATTGCCTGATACACAACAGATTTTTCAGTTCTTTGTAAGTGCAAATGCTGAAAGAAAATACATGTACCTAAGAACAAAACTTCATTTCTCTCCTGCTCAAAGCAGTTTATGTAAGTAATCTGTAAATACTTTTAGAGATACCTAATTTAAAAAAAAAAAAAAAACACAGAAAAATTGCTAATCTGCCTATTATTACAAATCAATTTTCTAGCACTAGGTGTTGATTAGCAATGAGGAAAAAAACCATAATTTTGGAAGGGTGGGAAGTGAAACAACAGAGCTTATGGTGCTCATACACTTGATAAAGAGCAGGGTGTAAGACCCTAGATTTGGATAAAAATAAGCTTTTTTTCAATAGTTCACAATGTGTTGAGAGGAAGTCTGATTCTCTATAAGAAGGCACAAGTTTTAAAGAGGTCTGATTCTGCTCTTGGCTCACACTTACCTACTGCATGGGCTTCAGCAGAATACCCATTTTTCATTGACACCCTTTCCATCATTTGCAAGTTCTGATCATTTAAATTGAAAGACCTCAGGGAAAAAAACCCACACGAACAGATTATTGTAATATTCACTATAGTCCAAACCAAATTTATAGTGGCTAAAATAATGCAGATAATACTAATGTTATATCTAAATTTTTGTTGATCATGTGACAGAAGTGTGGTGTATAGTGCATAGGTATGTAGTTCCTACAGAAGAACTGAGCTAAGACTGTCTGAGAAACAAATCTTTATGTAGAGGAAGCTAGAGCAAAATGAGAAGTGCAAGAGGTATAGTGACTCTGGAAGCTTCTATGCCTCCTGATCCCTCCAAAATTAGATTAATTTGACAGTAGGAGTTCACTAGCTACATAATCTTTAAATCTCAGTTCAGGGTTTCCTGATTTATGGAATGCTCGTCTTTTTAACAGTGATTTGCAAATGCTGTTCATAGGATCACATAGACAAACCAAGGAAGTACTTTCTCTGTCCACTTAATTTTTCTCCTTTCCATGTGCAGGAAAGCCAAGCCTCATGCCTATATCAGATAACTATATAAAGTTAATTCTGAAATTCTGAAAACACCTTGATTTCTCACCTTTATATCTGAGAAAGAAAAAGCATAGACTGAAGTTTATACTGCTAAAGCTGCTCAATGGCAATATTTATTTCATGTGCATACAGTATTTACCCATTCTTACCGCTTAGCTCTGTGTTTTTCCAGCTCCTCCCACTCTGTCTGGCTTTGTTTTCACCTGGTGAGCTCCTGGGCCAAAAGCACTGAATGCTGCAAATTCCAAGCCAATATCCATACTGGCATCTGAGGAAGGCCAAGCTGTATTTCCCCTTCTTTCTTCATAGCCATCACTCCAAAGAGCATACAACACAATCCACTTTTGAACTGCCTTTGTCAGTAAACCTGCTACCCTTTTAGTAAAGTGTTTTTCATTTCACAGCTGTTTCTGAAATGTGCTGCAAAGGTGGCCTGTGCAGAAAGTGAGAATGGAAATTCAGAGACGCGTGATGATGAAAGGACTGTGGTGAGGCAGTGTGCTCTTCAACAAAGCAGCACATGCACAAACTGTAGGATGTTTTATAAAATGGCAGTAGATGTTTATCTTGACTACACAGACATAAGGCGCTTTTTTTTCCCCAGCCATGTAAAATTAATATTAATTATCAAACAGTAGAAATTAATATGACTTTCTACACAGAGACAAAGAAAATGTCTTTTAAAACGTGCATTCAAGCAAAGAGAAGATGGGCTATTTTACTAACAGTCTCATGCAGGTTCTTGTCCTTTTAAAATATTTCTATTTTCACTAATTACTTCTGTTCTAAGTCAAGGGAAAACAATGGTTTCTCTGTTCATTCTTAGACCATCTCACACTGCCAGAGTGCACATGAGCAAGCTGGTATTTCTTCAGCCAAGCAAGTGCAAGCCACAGTCTTGACAATATTTAAGGTGCAAGACAGTGTGCAGATTTGACCAGTTCTCTGTGGTTTTGAAGGCTCTGGCTTTCTCTGTCAGCAATTTGTCCTACAACATTTGACCTCTTGTTATTTATACACTTCGTATAGTCCAGTAACAGATCCATGTTTCCAGCAGGGTAATAAAGCTTGATTTAGAGGTGCTTAGATTTCTCTAAAAATTTTTAAAATCAAAGTTTTATTTCACTGAAGTGAGACTGGAAATTCCATTCTGAAACTAGATGAGAAGCTTTGAAATAGAAAAGAATTTAAATTAGGGAACAAAACAAAAGCTACAAGTTATGTATCCCCCTGTCCTTCTGCCAGCTGTGTGCTTGAAGGTCAATCCTTGCTCTTGGTCCCTCAGTAACTTCCTGAGAAACACAACCTCTGTCCTGATCCCTAGGACACACTTTCTGGCAAGGTTGAGGTGTGTCTGTTCCTTGTTGCCCACTGCAGTCTCTTTAGTCTCTATGTGAGACTAAGCAGCTCTTGCTGTTGCTTTTTTCCCTCTGGAGTTCTGGAAAGATGCTACCACCCTCCAGACAGCCCACCTGATCTCATCAAGTCCAAGTAAGCCTTCTCAAAACCAGAAAAGCAGCAAATATTTTGCCTCAAAGCAAGTCAAGAGTTTCCCTCACTTCTTTTGGAGGCAGATGACAGTGGTCTCTGTCCAAAAAGACTGGTTGTGAGTCAGATCCCCAGCTATGTGGCTTCCATGTCAGTGCAGGCTCACTCAGAGTCAGGCAATGCTCATTCATGTTGGTTTGCAAAAGACCATGGAGATATACTCAAAAACAAACACCGGGCATGTCAGCAGACATATCAAAAAATTTACACAGGGCTAATTTAGAGCTCATCCAAGTTTCACTTGTATACCTAGGGCAGCCTGTAGTCACCACTGCTAAATTATTATTATCTGTATTTACCATTCATTCTTATTTTGTTACTACTTACAAACAAGTCTGGGTCTCATTGTGCTAGACACTCCATGAACGTAATTGATGCAAAAGTCTGTGTTCCTGAAAGCTTTTAGTCTGAATGATAAGACATAAATACTAGATGAAACAATCGAATCAACTGGATGAACTTGGGGGAAAGTATGCTTAAAAAAATAAATCCACAGCTTAATATGTTCTGTGTCAGTGTCATGGTTTTTTCCATCTGTTTTTGACTGATAACAGACTGAGAGGTACCACTTTTCCTGTAACTGCTTTATACTGTAAAAAGTTATGTTAAAAAAAAAAAAAAAGAAAAGTGTTGCCTCTCTGTGGGGCATTAGTGGAATGAGTATGAGTGAATTCAACTCTTTAGAGGTTTTGGCCTTCCAGTTACTTCCAAAGGAAGATAAATGCTGTAAGCATCAAAGTGATTGCCATTTTACATTGTCAATAAAACTGGTAGTTCTAATAAAAGGCAAGTCAAAGAAACCAAGTACATCTCAGTTCTTCAACCTTTCTGTGTGTAATCCCACCAAAGTCAAGTGTACAGGATTGAATTCAGCCATAAGATGTTGCAAATTAAAGTTTCATTTCATGAAATGAATGTAAAATAAACCAAACTAAAATATAGAGGAGAGAGAGGTTTCTCTTTAATTTAACTTTTCAGAGGGAGAGAAAAGTCTCCTTTGAAAAGGTACTACCCAGCAAAAGCAAATCTAAGTAATATCGCTTAAAATAGCTAAATACATAATATATTCACAATACTTTTATTGATCTTTTTATGTACTCACATAATACTTTCATTGGTGAAAGCCAGCAGCTTATGTCCTTATAATTATGATTCATTATAATTGTGTTGTCTTTAAGAATTTTGTCAAAATTTTCAAAGGTTACCAAGCTAACAGAAGAATTAAAGGCATCGCTTCTGTATTCACCCTAGGAAAAAGTTGAATTTTAATATAGTCACTCATAATTTATTATTAACATACATTAAAACACCCTTTAATATCTGATGTATAGAAACCTATTCTGAATTTTTTTTCTGGACATAGTCCACTTTGGTCCAAGGAGTAGACAAAGCATATTATGTCTAATATTTGTGAGAATTTATCTTGCCTTAAAATCTTTCCATCTAACATAATTTTAGTTAACGCAGTTTAAGTAAGGATAAAATTTGGTAGTCTAGACAATTTTCTAAGTTAAACTTTAAATTTTAGGTTTATAACCCAGTATAAAGGATGGGATGTGGAGACTTTATTGGGGTCTTGTGTAGCTTCATAAACAATGTTTAAGGGGTCATCTGTATTTATCAAACTGATTCTTCATTGATTTCTGCTTCTGCCATGTACTTCATTGATTCATTTGTTCTACTGAAAATTGTCTGTCAGCTGTTCAACTTGACCAGCTGACTTTTCAAAAACATAATTAGGGAGCACAAGATCAGCTGAGGGAACTGGGCTTGTTCAGCCTGGAGAAGAGAAGGCTTTGGGGAGACCTTATAGCAGCCTTCCAGTATGAAGGGAGCCTACAGGAGAGCTGGAGAGGGACTCTGTCAGGAAGTATAATGACAGGACAAGAGGTAATGGCTTTAAATTGGAAGAGGGGAGATTTAGATTAGATACTAGAAAGAAATTCTTTACTGTGAAGGTAGTGAGGCACTGGAACAGGTTGCCCAGAGAAGTTGTGGATGCTCCATCCCTGGAAGTGTTTAAGGTCAGGCTGGATGGGACTTTGAGAAACCTGGTCTAGTAGGAGGTGTCCCTGCCCATGACAGTGGGGTTGAAACTTGATGATCTTTAAGGTCCCTTCCAACTCTAACCATTCTATGAAACTTATCCTGGGTTATGAATGAGAGAACTTCTGGTAGATATAGTCACACACATCTGAATCTGGGTGAGCCTGTGTCCATGGCCAGTTGCACTGTGCCTCAGGTTGATGCAGCAGAACTTCATCCTTTCCCTCAACCAGGACATGTAAAGGCAGTTTGAGCCCCTCCATCTTACACTGTGACCCATAGCATAAGATCTATAATGTATTGCAATATATATTGCAAAATATTTAGTGTATGACACCAATTTATTTACATCTTGGATGACTAGGTAGCTGCTGCTCTCCTTTCATAGATAACATGCAACATAAACATAGGAAAAATTTAATTTCCTCTAGTAATTAATTTAAAATCTAACATAAACTTTCTGTCTGCATTTTGAAGTATCTTCACTTTTTCTTTTCTTTCTTTTGTCTGATATGATCAATAGTCTTCTATTTGCCAGTCAGGTCATCTCCTACTTAGCTGTTAATTTATAAACTTCTTGAAATAGTTTTTCACCTTCCATTTTCTATTTAACACGTTCCAAGCCTGACTTCTCAGGTAACATGAAAGATAGTTGCTTTCTCATCATAAGAAAAATGAAAATTTTCAGCTATTTTCAAAATTATTTTCAAAGGATGGAAGTGGGCTGCAGTACTTTGACTGATCTTCTTTCTTTCTTTTTGCTAGTGTTTTGGGGATTTTTGTCTTTTTTTAGTATTACTTAACCTAGAGACTTAGCTTACATAACAACATACTGAATAGCATAAGCTACACTGACAAGACAGATATGAAGAAATTATGCTCTTTGCTTCATCTAGTTTATTTTTGCACAGTTTATATAGGCATAGAAAAGACATAAAATTTGTGATATTACATGTAGTTCATAAATAATCACAGTCTTCGTTACTACTTTTTTTTCCAATAATTTTCTCCTACTACCAGTAAAACAGTACACAATTTATAGATAAAATATCAGAAAATCTGTTGTCTATATTATGATGTATAACATTATACTTCTTAAATATATTATTTAGGTATTCATACTATGTTAGATATATTTTTAACTAGCATTTTCTTTTCCAGTTATGCTCAAGTGTCACAAGACCATTCTAAGACTTAAAATCTATAGAAATCCGAAGATAAAAACTTTCTGGTTTTCTACTAAAGTACAGATAAAACAAAAATTTTTTAGTATTTCATGAGAAAAGATGTAACAATGGATGTGAAATGAATAGAAGGAAAGGAAAAACAGGAACTATAAAATTGAGCTCAGCCACTAAGAGAAAAAAATAATGATACAAGAATAAACTTGCCTGTAGTTTCTTCTCACTCTTGGCTTACATTTTTGAGGTAGATAGGGAATGGTTTTATATACTGTTCAAATTATAATCATTTTTACATCTCAGATAACGGTCTCTGCAGAAAACAACAATGTCATACACCATTTCTCACATCAAACACTCATTTCCAATTCATTATAGAATTTAAAGTTTTGAGTGGTTCACTAATCCTAAAGTAGATGCTCACATTTAAGCATAGATTTAAATTCCAGTTCCTGTTTACTTTTACATATGCTACTATTCTGTCCTCTTATTTTTTTTAGTAGCTATCTTTGTGCTACTAAATATCTTTTATTTTATTAGTTTTCCATATGTACATTTCAACAAGGAATAAAGGAAACTATATTTTTATATACACTTTGTTGAGAAATGGCCAACATTTACATTTATACACCCGCTGTATCTTTTTGTGCTACATGCTTACGTGGAACATGTTTACTGTACTAGTTCAGAAGTCATTTATGTCTGTAAAACACATCATACTTTAAAGACAGTGAAAGGAGAATAAGAAGTTATACAGTTTATCCAAAATGTAAGTAAAGGGAAGTCTGATGGGTTGTTTTAAATATTTTACGTTTTCTTGCAAGCCAAAGGAATGTGAAATTTTACTTTATATTAAATTGTTTTATAAAACCTTAATGGACTCTTTATTCCTGCTAGTAATCATATTCCTTTTTAAATTATGTGGCACCATTGCATACAGTAAATAATGTCGCTTTCAGTGCAATGTATATGAAAGCCAATAACAACAATACCTTATTGTGAAGCAAAGTTAACAGCTGTAACTGGCAGCAATATTTCAACCTCTTGCCAGCTTATAGCTGATAAAATATTAATTCTTATGTCTGTCACAGAGAATTGCAATTGTTGAGCTACCACACTTACCAGGCATTATCAACTACTAAATATTTCATCAAAAATGATGTAGCAAATCAATGCTATTATGCCGTGTTGTGGTTTTGGGTTTTTTTTTTTTCAGTCATCACGTATCTACATGTCAGTACTGTCCTTAGCTAGCAACACACTTGCTTCTCCTAAAGAAGCCAAAATGTTCCAGCACCAGGGCATATGCAACTCACAGCATGTTGCCAGTTAACCCTAAGCCATGGGGGTATGGGTGTATTGCAGGGATCAGTGGGACAGAGTCCATTAAGCTGCTCGGGCAGCTGCTTTTGGATTGCCACAAAAGACAATCTAAGATATTACAGAAAATTGAATTTGATGGTGGTTTACCTTAGTAATACATACTGTAAACTACTGTGGTTCATTATTTCAGAAGCAGCTGAGCAGCCTCAGCATCTCGTTGGGAGCCAACAGGAGCAGGGAGAGACATGTAGCACAGACCTAACAGAGATCAAGTCTTCGACAGAGGTGAAGGCCAGAATCTGGAAAGGTGGCCGAGACTGCCATACTCTTCTGGCCAAATATAGGTTTTCTGGGTCCTTTCACCCTTCACTAGATATTTACTTTTGGCTACTATTGGAGGGAGGGTACTTAAATAGATGGCCCTCTAGTCCATATGGGTCTTCTTAAGTTTCTGTTACCTATTCTTTCAAATCTGCCTAACGATGGCAGTTCGGAAATGTTCAAAGTACTTTGAAACAATAAGGAGCACAGTGTAATTACCCATACTAGAAATCCAAGTTTGTTAGCACCATCAGGCTGATGCAATGAATCCTAAAGATTCTCAGAAGGTCTCTCAGCTATCCTGGACTGCTCGGCACCCTGACTTATTGTGTGGTATATTGCAGAACGCTTTTGTACCTAATGATAGTTTGTGTGTGCTTACCCTGCTTCTTTCTTTACTTGTTTGTTTTTATTATTTCAGGAGTGTCTTTTCATTTGAGATTTTGAGATTGTATTTATCTGGGGCTGAATTCAAATGCAGCCACAAAGCCTGGGCACTGCAACAATACATTCATTCCTGCTAATTACTGCAGATGTAGGGTTAACATTAAGCTGGGTTCTTATAAACTGAAAAATGTGGGAAGTATGACCTGAAGACTTTGATGTTTCAATTACAGTTCTTCTAATTATTGCTCTCCTCCTGACCATAACATGGGTCACACGCATCCCTGATCATTCACTGGTTCTTTAAGATTTGATATTCAGTCATAGCTAACTCTGTTATTCTTCTCTGCATGCTGCCATTTCTGCATGCTAACTTATGCGGTGTCAGTGATATTCATACAGTGATTAAGTGAATTAGTTATTGAATGGAGACATCATTTTATCCTGTGCCTGCCATGTTCAGAGAACTACACAGATGGTGCACATGGTGGTCTCTGAAAATATATTCAAGTACAAATGAATCTTTGAAGAACCTTTAACCTCTTTGTCAATCATGAAATGTCTTTCAGATTAAGGTGGTATGTTGCTGGTTTTTTTGAATGATTCTTGTGATAGTCTTATTTTCCAAAAGTGATCGGGCTTCTGCAATCCCAGTATTTTTAGTAGTTTATTTTAAAGGATTCTGATTATTAAAAGGTGTTGAACAACTTTCTTGTGACAATCGGGTCCCTATGAAAATTTAAATCCATCTGTATTATTGTCTTTTAATAGCTTCACAACTTGAGAAGTCATGGGAAAAATAAGCATTCCCTGGCAAGCACTGTGTGAAGTAACCATCCTTTTGGCAAAGAGAAGCTCGGGCATGCATAATTTATCTACTTCCTATCTGTTACATGTGCCTTTTTTCACATTTATTCCCACAATAACTGTAGAGACCACTGTGTCGCAGATAGCTGGGTAGATCCTTTTAAAGGCTACACTTCCTTATTTTATAAGAAACAGTTTGACCTTATAGGATTTTTTGCAAAGATGTACCTGACAGTTGATTATTGTAAAAGCACTAATTCTGGCACAGCTACCCTACTTCTCTAGTTCATTTCTGTAATTAATCATTAAGTGTTAAGCAGACGATATGTCCCTTGACAACCTAAATATGATGCCAAGTGCATGTGACTTTGCTCTTAAGTTGAATTAACTATGAAGAAAATAGTCCATGCCTATGGTTCTGTATCAGTTGGTATGGGTACATCTCTCCTCCACAGAAAAGCCACCATTTCAGCCATGCTGAATTCCTAGTGCACATATGATTTTGGAATACCTCACTCTATAATGAAAAATTAAAAGTCCCACTGTAGAAAAATTAGCAATGTACAAATTCAAACCTCAATTTACTATATCTATATTGACACATTGCGATTTCCTGTAGAAATGTTCTAAGTATTTTATTTCTCTCTTCTGTCAGCTAACGATCTCTCAGACCTTTAATAAGCAAGTCTCTTGTCTATAAAATACAGAATAATCACACCCATATTAAATATAGGTTCATAATGTTTTCTAATTGTGGCAGTTCATGATATTAAAATATTGAAGTGAACATTAAGTCTTCTATATTACATAGGAGACATCATTTGAAATTATACACAAGAAAGGATTTGAGGCCCAGATTCATTATGATGCACCAACTTCTTGCTGCTACAAGAAATGATGGGAAGGAGATGGTATGTAGTGAATTTGGTCTTTGATCTTTCTCTTCCTGTAGATATTAGATGGAGGCAAATCATATAAAGCGTTTCAGGTTTGAACTACTTTGATATAATACAGGTATTTTTTTGAAAGCCCCCTTCACAGCTTGTTCTCTAGACCCTCAATATGGCTGTTGGGGTGCTTCACAGCTGAATTCAATTAGCAGCAGCAGAGACATGACAGCTGATTTGTTCCTTTGTAATAGTCCATCTTGTAGTACGTGACCCTTAACCTCAGGACAAGGTCAACTATTTCTGTGATGTCCCAGTTTCTCTGCATTGATTACTAGGCAGGTATGGATGACTAGAGGATATGTATTGTGTTCACCAGGTGAGATGACTCCCACCCTTGATGTCTATTCATTTAGCTATTAATCTGTTACAACGCTATTTCTCAGTCACTGCTCAATGAGTAGCAGTCACTACACGGGTCACTGAAACAAACTACCAACACAAGTGGTATACATTAGCAGGTGTCTTTAACTCATCTTGATTCCTCAAAAAACAGAGGGTCACCTTAGGATTGCTGTGCTACTGCTCTGCTACAGCACTGGTAACAAACCACAGGGATCAGTGTATTAACTGGAGACTTCCTCAGATATTTGCCCTGAGCACCATCACTCTATGCTACACTGACATATGAGTAAGGAAAAATCACATATATATCAGTTATATTTTCCTTAATTTTGCTTCCAACTTCCAAATTTCAACTTCCTGTACAAGATGGCTTTAGGGTACTTTCTATCACCAAAAAGGAATTAAGAAATACCAGGATTTGCATAAGCTTTTCTCATACGACTGCCATGCCAAAAAGGTTCCAACAATGACATTTGTTGAGCCTCATATAAACATAAAATACAAAATACGTAAAACAATTATATTGAAATATTGGGGGGCAGGGGAGGGGAAGGGCAGCTGAAGATATTAAATTGGTATCTTCAGAGGAAAAAATGCTGTAATTTCACCTTTAAAAACTTGTATGAGAATGTTCATTTTCAAGTAATGAAATAAGCTTAATTATCAACATACAGAGGCTAAAGAGGGACATGATTAGGAACTTTTCATGATCATCTTAGCTGTTTCAGCACAATCCTTTAGACTTTTAACTTCTCCTTGGTCTGTTACAAAAATGAACTCTCTATTCCTCACCCTATTCCAGTTCTCTCAGACTTTACTGGCATATAAATTCATACAAATTATTTGCTTGTGATCTGTGTATCACACATTTGCTGCAGTGCTTCTGAGACAGAGGTGCTTAGGTACCAATACATTTATTTATAATTTAAGAGTACCTTGTGAAATCATAATCCCAGGAAGTTTTACCCATAAGATTTTAATTACCTTACACTCATATATATGCTAACTATTGTCAATATTCATACGTAGATGCCATTTTAATTTCATCTTGCATAATATAAATGTGCATATGAGTATTTTGAATGAGAACAGAATAAACATTGTCATCATTCATCCGTGAAATGTTTATTCCTTTGTTATGTCTGCATGACTCAGGCTCAGTTGTATATTACCCCTCAATGAATTCTATGGCAGCCCTTTGGCAACTTGTAGAACGAAGCAATTCAAAGATATATAAAATATTTTGAAATATCTGCAGTTCTGATTTTCTTAAAGTTTGCACCAAAATGGATGTTGTTTACAAATTATGAAGTGGAGTGACCTGGCAAGGAGTAGGACAGAATTCACTCCTAGTTAGCTCTGTTAATAGGTCTTCTAGTGTTTCCAGTGCTTCTATCATGCTTGTTATGTATGCAAGTAGGTACATATAATTTTTTTAACTGCTGGGCTGTTTTGTTTTCCCTCTACGTGTTTAATGATCACCTGGGTATTTCTCTACTCAGCAAGCTGGAATTAATTCATATGCACTTCAGTTTGTTTTGCGTTGAAGAATCCAGAAAAACTTATTACTTTTTCAAGAGATCCTTTGAACAGAGATTCATGAGATCTCATCCAGATATCTCTTAGTACCACCAGGAAACTTTTCTTGTAGGTAGACAAGAATTGTCAAAAAAATTGTCAGGAAAAATTTGTAGTGAATTCTTGACACATATGAGCCTACTCAGGAAACCCGTCACTGGTGTCAACACCACTGAATTGCTATGAGCGTTTTATTCAGTTTTACTTAAAGTTTTGAAAAGGTATGCTGATGACTGTTGATTCAGTGGTTGGGTTTTGTTTTCCTGTTCCATTGCTGTTTTGTAGCCCTTTCCAATATTGCTGGGGGCAGTATTTATATCATGAAGCAGTCCTGAGAGCAAACTATTTTCATATCTACAAGAAAATTGCATATTGAGGCACAGCAGGCTAAGCTGTACAGCAGAGATGTATCTGTTTTGCTTGGAGATAAATATCTACTGTATTTCACTTTGCCTTTTTTTTTTTTTTTTTCTTTCAGCACCAGTTTTTCAAGGGTTTTCATTTCTTACCCTTTTTTGGTGCAAGAGTATGAACCAAGGTAACAGGAATTAGGTTTTTCTAGCCCACTTGGGTATGGAAAGTAAAAAGTCCAGGCCAGGGCAATGCTGTCCTCTCATGAAGCAGTACTCCACAAAGTTCACTTTCCAGAATAGTGTGGAGCAGCAACATGCTGTATGGCATGCTAGAGGCAGGTTCCAACAGGCTCTTTGGTGATTTCAGAATTCAGTATAACTTCACTTGTCTGAATTCTTCCTCATAATCCTGGACTTGTTGAATTGTTTAATTACTACTTTACAGTGAGAACAGTTGTTCAGTGCCAGCATTTGTCTCTGTAGCTGCATTTTCTCTGACTTGGTTACTTTTTCCTTTCAGGAAATGCCCTAACTACAATGTAATATTCATGTGTCACTCACTTTCCATAGCAAATGTCTACTAAGTGACTTCCCCAAAACATTTACACAGATCTATGGCCTAAAGTGTGGATTAAAGTTACAAAAGATAATTGGGATTAATTACAATACATTAGTGGTGCATGAAGCCACATGTTCAGGAAAATTTGCCTGCCAAAATAATTAAATACTTCTACTGTTATGCATTTCTAATTTAATATAATTTTCAGCATGTTAACATGTCTACAGCTCTTGACAAGTTGCAGCTGTACTTGAACTTACAACACAGAAAAATATACTACTTTCAAACTAGCTCAGCATCTTGGAAAGAAAAAATTATTCCATTGTTTGATTCCTTGAGGTCAAAATGGCAAAAAGTTGAGCTTTATTCATTCATAAATACTCTGAATACCTTAAAAAAAATCTTACTGATAAATCTCATCAGGCTTCCTCTTTTTTAAAAAAAAAATTAAATCTACCCAAACACTAAAACAATTACGTGCAGGAGATAACCTAATCTTCTCATTACAAACTTAAAAAAATAATCTTCATTGTGTCAAGCTTTCTAAGAAGAATACCCAACAGTCAGGGACAGAAAAGTTCTGTGTTACACTGACCATCCATCAGCAATGCTCGTTCCGTCACACTCTTTCTTCCTCTGCTCAGAAACATGATATAAATGGCTTGTATTGTCTCAAGCTGTGTTTATAACACAAGCTGTGGTAGGAATGAAAAGTTAGTTGCTAGAACTTTTTTTCAGGGAAGGGAAGTATTTTACAAAAATCTTAGAACAGATCCACGAGCAATCAAGGTTTAAATAGGTTTTCTATTACACAGTTTATTTCATTTAGGGAACTTTTATAACAATAGCAGAAAAAAGCATGGGGATTTTTTGCACTAGTGTATGCAGATCTTTGTTGTTACAGTATAGCTCTCTTGTCAGTTCCATAGGTCACTGTATTGTAAGGCATTATGCAGGTATAGAATGATAAATTTAAGAATATACCTAGAGTGTGCTCTCAGGTTGCTTCAGTGAAGCACTATTTCAGTTTCAGTGGCTAGTTTACTATTGAACTAGTAACCTACACAACTCATGTACACTAGATGAAACATGAACCCTGTGAAGTTCAGAGGAGGCAGAAATCTTGCTAAGCTGGATGCTCCCTTTTTAACCTGAAGAAACCAGTGTTAGTGGTAGGAACCTTTAGCCACTAGGCATTTCATTTGCCAAGAGAGAAGCATAATGGAAGGCATATAGTAACTACATCTACCTTGTAGTTCAGTAGTCAAGAAGTTAGACCAGTTTCTTGGGAAGTCAGAGACCTGGCTTGTAGACCCCACACAACCTGAAAGCTACATCTTCAACCTGGCAGACAATTATTCTAATCAGTAGCCCGTGAGGTATCTTCGGTGTTGATACTCTGGGGCACTCATCCTGAGGCTGATGCACTGCACAGCTGGAGAGTTGAGGGTGATGCTCTCCAAATGAGCCAACAACATGAGCAAGTTTCTCAGTACTGAATTGCCACTCTAATTCCCAGATCTTTCAGTTATCATCTATACAATAAAAAGAAACAGCAAAATACCTCTAATTATTCTCTTTTGTCATACCAAGTTGTTTTGTTGCTATTGTAGGGCTAGCTGACTAACTGGGGAAATAAAAACCTACCACATAGTGAAAATCTCCCAGGAAGCAGAATGAATATCCAGCCCACACTGTGCTCAGCTGCAGCATGGGTGTACTGCCACACTTAGTGAGGCCTTCTATGCTGTTTTATTCAAGGTTAGACTGAAATACCTCTGCCAACAGTGCAGTCATATAAAACTAGGCCTGTTTACACTTTGCAGTAGCAATTATAGGGCTTTTGTTGTAGAGATGGCTTCCCCAAATTTGGTGGTTCTGGCTATGGTTTTGATTCAGTAAGTACACTTAATGTCATTTTAGAAGACTCTTATCTTTAAGTATTAATACTGTAATTTGATACCAAAAGTGGGTATATCTTTAAATAACGTGATGAACTGAGCATGTTTTTACAGCATATGCTGTGAATTATGTTACCAAAGAATGTTTACGGTAAGTCTCTCTTTTTACAGGAGGTCTGCAATTCAAAGATGCTTGTTACCTCTTTCCATCATTTGGGATTATAAAATGAACATAAAATGTTTGTTCCCTTCCGAATAATTGAGCTAAGCATTTCTGTCATACTGATCTCCCCTCGTATCTTTTCCTTCATTTCCTCTGCAACACAAAGAATTAATCATTCTCAGACAGTAAGTCCTCAGAAAAAAATATCATTTTTTAGCAGATTTATTAAAATGTTTTCTTAAGGTCATCTTAATTCTTCATCTGCAGTATGGACATTCACATGATGTTCAACATTCCTCTGAGAGACCACAATTTAAACTCTCTCATTTGTTCTCTGTGCCCTTTTGAAATATTTATCTTGTATAGTCATGCAGGAAGGTTGAACATATGTGATATTTTAGTAATCTCAGGAGAATGAATGACATAAAATTCATTATTCTGCAGAACCGAATGTGGAAGACACAAAACTAAAATTTTTTCAATCAGTATCTTACTGCTTAATTTATGGCAATGCAACTATATGTATTTAAAGCAAATGTGGAAAAATATTTATATTCTTGCTAATCTTCACAGCTGAACACCAATCTTCTATCTAAGCTCTGCTGATGTGGCTGATGGGGAGGACCCAACACTGGGACTTGATCACTCAGCCTAGGAAAAGTCATTGGGGTTGTATACTGGACAAAGCAAAGCCTTCACACTATACATGGGAGATAGCCTGTTTCTGCAACTGATGATCAGTTGCCATGTGAAAAAACATAATGAAGACATACCCTAAACAGTAAAATAAGAACTCATGATAAACATATGCAGGCAGTCTTTTTTTTTTTTTTTTTAATAAAATTTCACACTTTCTAGGATATTTTAAACTGCCTCTTTTAAGAAGAGATTTTCAGTTAGTGAAAATGCAATCCAATTGTATGGCAAGGTTTATTCTTAATCCTTAGCTAATATAAGCTATTTCTGTCAGGTCTCCTTGTACAGCCTGAGCGGCTCAGACATAACCACAAAAAATCCCTTTTGGAGACTAATTTATAAGCTGGTCTGGTGTGTGCATATGCATCTGTCAAAGGATATTTGTCACCTGATTACCAGGTTTCAGCTGTAGACTAAAAGTCAGATTTTCAGTTCTGTCTTGAGAGGTTCAGATGTTTTTATATGTCAACATTATTTTGGTAGAAAGTTTGTAAATTATGAAGTAAAAAAAAACAAACAAACAACAAAACAAGGAAGGCAAAAATGTTTTAACATTTCAAGGAAAGACAATCAAAGATCAAGTGATTACTACTTTGGCAGCAGTAGCAGATCTTCTAAGTAAACAGTCACGTAGCAATTTATGAAGCTACGTTGTCTCAAGCCTTCTTGACAGTGTGGACAAAATAGAATTGTACTACTTCAGAAATGAGGGATGAGGATGCTGTTGCTATGGTAAGGAGAGGTAAAGGAAACATGGAAGGGTAGGAATAGGAGCAGGCGTGGATATACTACCCTTAGAAGCATGGGAAAATTGGACTTGATGGCAACAGGGAATCTCCATTCTCAGCTTCATGGGTGTCCTCAGCAATTTCCCATCCCAGCTCCTCCTTTCGTCATTGAGAGAACTAGTAAAGTAAAAGTAAAGATGGGTTTGTGCCAATTACAGTAAATGTTGGTCATGTGAATGCAAAAAGTCAAATCAAAGTCAAATCCCAAAGGTTATATAAGAAAATAAGTTAGGAAATATACATTCTGAAGTATTCCCAAGGAAGCAGACTATCTTTTAGTCCTGTCTCACTCCCAGGGAACTTCAACAACAAAATTCTCACTGCTTTCATGGGAAACAGAACCAAAGCCTATTTTATGAGAGGAGTAAGTGTGGTGTATTGAAATTTCATGATTCATTTTAAAATGTAGCTTCAAAAATTAGTTCTGCTATTTCAGATTTTAAGGTTATATAAACATTCAGTTGATAACAAGTGATTATTGAAAAAGGGAGAATAACATAAATTAATGACCTTGTAATTTTACTCATATGCTCAGGAGAAAACAAATGCACTGGTGTTGTAATTATTAAAAGACACGGGAAGTATAAGATACATCTTGTTAGAATAGCCAGTGTATAATACAATTTTACTCTTTCTTCTCTCAGTAACAGGATTAGTTAATATCAAACAAAGAATGCCTTCAGAGACCTTTCTAGCAACAGTACAAGGTCATTTGAACTTTATACAATATGGACACATGAGAGTTTCACTGATTTTTTTTCCAGAACCTGGTGAAAAAAAATCACCTTCATATATACAGTCTCTCTGTGAAACAATTTTCTGATAAAAGCTACTGACTTTGGCCTTTGAGTGCCAAAAGTTTTAGACAACAGATGAGAACACAAATGCTGAAGCATATCTTACCTTACACTTCCCTATCAAAAACTGACTCTGAGTAATTACATTCCAAAATATTAGGGTGGTTTAGTTTTCAGAACTAATTGTGAATTTTGGGAAACTAAATTATTTTTAAAAGCAAAATGAGGGGCCCAAAAACTTGTGTTTATGTCACCTAGGGAAATATGAACATTCTCTGATTCAGATATAGGGAAGAGCAGATTACTCATCTTCTTATTCTGAAGTCTTTTTGACCCCCGAGAGAGGAGTGGAGAGGGTAAGTACCAATGTATGCCTCTTCCACCTCTTCCTCCTTTCTTTATGGGAAGGAGAGGAGAGGAGAGGAGAGGAGAGGAGAGGAG
>VXBJ01005264.1:188989-283503 GCA_013400055.1 Nycticryphes semicollaris
TCCGCTCTGAGGAGAGGAGAGGAGAGGAGAGGAGAGGAGAGGAGAGGAGAGGATGGGCAGGGAAGAAGACAGCTCTTTTTCTCCCCCTTCTCTTGAAACAAGCAGTTCTTTTGCTTAAATAAAGAAATGCATGCTTTCTAATAAAGTGCACAGGCTTACACGAAAATAACTCATCAGACTGATAACTGTAGGTTGCTGCTGGTTTATGCTAACAGGAACCATTGAAGGAAACACCTGTTTTTCTGTCCCAAAACTCAACTATCAACTGAATCCACTTGAGATAACAAGGAATTTTTCCATTGGGGCTATCAGGATTTGGAGCAAACAAGCAAAATATGATGTAGTCTTATGTTCACAAGGGACTTAAATTTTACTCTAAAATTGAAACTTTCAATGTTCAAATGAGTTAGAATTTAGGAAAAAAATGGCATTTCATCCCCTGGCTATAGGATTTCATTGAGAATCTCTTTGTCTTTCCTGTTAAAACATTCATAGGGAAGACTCATCTTTCTTCTATAAGTAGAAATAGAAAAAGTAGTAGTTAATAATAATCTGATCAGGGTCTGCCAGCAAGCCTGGATTGCATGAGCCTTTCATACAGAGATTAGGAGTTTGACTCTTTCCTTTGATCTCCAGTCTTGCCCTTGGCAGTTGAAATATTGCCAAATGGACCTTGACAACACTTCATGTCCACTCTGTGTTCATATGCTCAGGCTTCTTTGAAACTGTGCCGTAATTAAATCTGTTTCTATCAACAGTCATAAGAGATTTTCTTGAGCCGTGGGGCAGGATGAAACATTTCTGGCTTCTGGTCCATTTATGTACCAACATCAGGTTGAAAGAAGGAGTCTCAAGGATATACCTTTCTCTTGCTTATACTTAATCTGAGATTCACAATAAAATGATAAAGAATATAGCAGATAAGCATCAAAATTAATACAATGGCAAAATAAAAGGAATATGCTGAAAATTAGAGTCAAATCTTAGTTCCACTACAGTTAAAAGCAAAACATCTAGATATTTAAAAATTTAGCTCATTTTGATAAGAATTGTAAATTATCTTTTGTATTTTATTGCAGATGTTTGAGATAATTTTCCTTGACATGAACAGCTGAACAAAAGAAAAGATTCTACTAATTCCAATAGGTGACAGAACAATCAACTGCTTTTTTCTGCTATAACTTTTGTTCCATGAGGTCACCATCTCTAGTAGCAGAGTATGCCATACATTCCGGTATTCATCTTTATCAAAGACCATAGTTTTCTCAGCCTTTTTTGTCTCTCTCTTGTTTTTTGGTTTGGTTTTTTTTTTTTCTTTCTTTTTGTACACAATTTTCTACCATCTTACAAGAACAGAAAATTCTTTGGAAAGAAACAAGAAATATTTGTAGTACTGATAGGGTAGAGTGTTAGCTTAAATTTAATTATGACTAATGCTTTGTCTGTGTTAAGTCTCCTGAAGTGCTATCAGTCTGCCACTGTTAGTTTGTTTTCTTGAACATGATTTTGCCAACCCCACCCTCCTACTTTTATACTCTTATTTTATCCTTATACTGTAAAATAGTATATATATATTTATTGCTTCAACTTTGAACAACAAAACTCTTATAACTATGGTGAACTAATTGCTCTGGAACAGAGATCTCAAAATTAGGATGTTATGTAATGCGAGCAGAAAATTCTTAATTGACTTTTTCCATGGACTTTTATTAAGGAGATAACATATTCATTTGAAAATTTTCATCACTTCCACGTTTGTCATCTCCAGGCTGTGCTACTGTAAGCCAGTAAGTCTCTGGCTCTAGTTGGGAGCAGGGCAGAGCTCCAGCTGGGTGGAATGGGACAGCCAGCTCCCCAGTTAAGTGAGTCACTACCTTTTGCTCTTAGCTCTAATTCATCCATCAGCTCCTAATCACTTCCCATTCGCTGTTCAAGAAGCTGCATTCATCAGCTTCCTGGTGAATCCAAGACTATATCAACACTTTGCCTCCAGCAATACTATTTTCAAATCTGCAGCACATGTCAAGATTTCGGAATGGAATAAGACCTACTTCAGGGTAGGGACTTTTGGCGGTGGGCTCAGGAGTGGGGAGGGGTTGTGTGTTATAACAAGTGAAAGAATACTGTCTTTCCTCTCCATTTAATAACCAATAGTTTTATAATTACCACACTTGGGTTACTTATTGGGGACAGAGCTTAAAATTCTGTTCTTTCTGATTCAGATGATAAAGTTAGTTCCCCAGTCTCTCAGGCTACACATATTATTTGTTCTGAGAGGGATATATTGATCATAGGACCCTGAGATGTAAGAAATACAGGTCTATGTCCTTGTTTGAAATCATTAAATTTGGAACTCCTATTTCTTAGTCTTTACTACATGGCTATGAGCTGTACGTTATGAGCATTTAATCACTATTTCTCAATCAAATCTAGACAGAATTTAGGTACGTGAATGGCTGTACTTTCCCCTATGATCCATCAAGACAAGAGGGAAGTAGAGTTACCTACAGTAAACCCAAAATACTTGCCACTTGCACAAATTCTTCTTCAATAACTGGTTATAAAATGTGGAAGTTCCACAGCATATTCAAATCACTAAATTCTTTAGTAAGTCTTCTCTGCTCTGATTTTGTACTGTACTTGAAAGAGTTCTACCTTAAAATACCAACTGTATACTCCAGCTTTTTTTGCAGTCTTGGGGAGCTGTAATCCAGGTTCCTTGCTGTACTGGCTGTATTTGTCTATGATTACTTACATGCCATTGTGACAGGATCTACAGAAAACCCTACAAGGAAAAGATAAGTACATTTCCTAAGCAAAAATCCTAGAGATTTGTTTCTGTGAAGGACACTCAACAGTGTCAGAGGATAAGTCTCAGCTCCTATAGTATTTTAGGTCTTTGACTATACATCTTAGTCTCCCACAAATTTTACTGCTCATTTCCCCGCAATTGACATTGGCAATATAAGTAAATTTATGTAGAACAAGAATTTAATATCCTAGTGAAATAAATACTTTAGAACCTGCCATCTCTCCTGCCTCAGCTGGAGCCTAAGTGATTTCTTTAACTGGGCTATAAAAGGTGCATTCCAAGGGCTCTGGAAAAGATTGAATTCACTCCTTTATCAACACAGCATCTTGATAAGGAAATGGAATAACTTCTATAAAATTAAACATGAAAGACCTCTAAAAAAAGCTGGACTTGTGATAATGCAAAGATCATTGTGGGTGATTAATTATGGATAGTGGATTTTCTTTCTACATTGTGTTCTTTTCTACTGGAAGCCTGCTGAGTGAATTGTAAATATAATAGGGAGAAATAGCTTTCATGTGCCCCGGCATGCAGCAGGAATGATTAAAAAGACGCAAATTTAACCCACAGAGTTTCTGAGTTTTGGAGAGAGCAATGATTTTAATCGGTGCTTTTTGTTTGTCTGCTTGTTTGTTTTCCAAATCTGGGGTTATAGCCTAATTCAGAGACTCTACAACTATTTAATGTTTTCCCACATTTGTCTTGAAGTTAAAGAAAAGTCGTCTTTCTTCATTTCTTGCCCCTGGGTAAGTATACATGTCCTGTGGAATTCAACTAGAGAAAGAATAGATGAGACATTTTTAAAATGTGTGAAATGAGATGAGTGTAACTTTTCAGTGTGGATGAGTTCTTTAGTCTTCCTGCCACGGGCATACCTGTTCTTACCTCTAGCTATGTACAAACTCAATTCCATACTGACTTTTTAATCCAAGCATTTTGAAAAGAGAGGGGTTAATAACCTAGAGTGTAAGGGGTTATGTAGTGATGATTACCAGGTTTGATAAATTTCAATGAGTGGTTCAGCTGATTTGATAAGCACTGTTTCTTGATAGGCAGTATTTACCATTCAAATTATGCTTATATTTCTTGAAATCAGAGTAGAACTGGAAAAAGTATTCCCTATTCTCCCCCCAAACCCAACAAAGCATTTTTGGTTCCTGCATTGTTCTGCAGGTTTCCACCAAATTGATGTTAAGTCTCATTGAAACCACCCAGTTACCAGCAGCCCGTGTCATGCACAGTTTGGGGTAGACCCAGTTCTTTTTGCCCTAGGGAAGGAGACTCAGATTTCCTAGCACCCCCATACCAGAAATCACCTCTTGAAAGCTCTCTGAGTGGCATTGGATTTGCTGAAAGTTGGTGAACATGACAACATTTTGAATGAAGCATGACAAGCTATCTGGCATTAACAAAAGAAAGAAGATTTTTTTAGCAAACTTTTAACTATCTCAAAAAGTAGAAATATATTTGTTGATATATCTGGTTGCTGGCTTTTACTTATGCACTTATGCCTTGGTGAGGAAACTAAGAATGTTCATCTGAAAAACAGATTCTTTCCAATGATATTCACTGTAATTTTCATGGTAGTGAGAGAAGTTCATTTTAGAACTGGGTCTTGTATTCCTGCCAATGCACAACATGCTTGACCTGCAATGCCCTTGCTGTTCCAGTCCTAAGCCTCCCCTGAGTAAATTCTGACAGTCATGCGAACTGTGGCAGTGTGGATCTGTAACCATTTAAGAGGAAAGTAACATCAAGAAATTAATTTCTGCCTGTGACCTGAAACAATTCTCCAGATAAGATAGCTTGGATATGTACCTCAGTGTTCCCCAACCTATAATACCATTGCTTAATAATTAGTGTTCAGCTGGCTGCAATTTTGAAGTGAATGCTCCAGAAATATAATTTGCTGATAAAACTAAATCTGAGATAACTTCACAGCATGAATAAATAGTGTCAAAATAGGACAATGAATTTTGATTAGCTGGTTACCCCTTCCTTTCAAAGAGAAAGTCAGAGGTGATTTAATGCAGTTGCTACACAAGACCATTACAGTAACAAAGAAAATACAATTTTTTTTTTGACTGGCAGTAGAACAGTTCTTGGAAGATCATGTGATCTTAACATCAGCTTAAGAAATTCAAGGAGAGGCCACCTAAAACCATGGTATGTCAGGGCTCACCATGTGATGTAGAGGGACTAGCTCTCACCCACCGCACCGTTGCCCATAGCAACAGGGAGGCATGTGATGGCTCTGGTGTGTTACAGCCACCCAGCAACAGTGAGAGCTCAGATTTAAATCAGAAGGGTGGAAATATTGATTCAGACAGCTGGAGTTTCCAGTGCATTGTAGTGATAATGCAGATTGGTAAGTCTGGTGGAAAAGGGGACAGGTACAAAAAAAAAAAAAAATTGTGGGCAGAGTGCCAAGTGATTTTCTAGGATATGTTTCCAAGAATTATTTATGTCAAATGAAGTAAGAGCACTTATCTCAGCATTAAAAACACTGGCTTGGGTGGGTTTTTTTCAATGTCTACTATATCATAATGTAAAAAAAAAAAAAGGACTGACCAAGAAACTATCATATATTGAGTAATGAAAATAAAGAATGAAGTAGAATGCATAACCTTTAAGAGAAAAAGGTTAGATTTATTCATTTTTTCAGACTCCATTTATCTCCAGGAACTGAAATAATGATAAAATAAAGAACAAAGCAGCGAAATAGTGCTCGGAGGCTTAAGTCTATATATCCAGATATTAAATTTGTATTAGCCCATTATATACATGACATACATCTACAGTTTGACAGAATGACTTGCTCCTGGCATATCCCACAAACTGACACCATTAATTTTATTTTTTGTTCATCTTAATTCCAGTAGATATATATAAGCACTTATGTGTACAGAAAGTTAAGTCTCCAAGTGGAATATTGTTATACTAGAAAATGCTACACAATATATTTTGATGAGATACCATTTGCAGTATAACCACTTTAGGTAGCCATACAAGCTGGAAATTTTTCTGTGTTGCATGTATCAGTGCTTCATTTTTAATCTCATATTTGAATTTTTTTTTAAGTTATATTTTAGATAGTATATTCCCTTCAGTGATGGTTCGAAACACATTTTAGATTTTCGAGTAACTCAAAGATAATTTTAAAATTTCATTTCGTATAAATTAATTTTTCCTTTTTATTTTTCTAAACAGCAAAAAATGGCTTGTCAAAAGTTTGCAGAAGTTCAAATCCTTTTTTGCTCATAACCTTACATTTGCAGCAAAAAAATTAGTCATTAAGTAATAAAACAAAATAATATGTTGTCTTTTTTACTTATTCTTTCTGAAAATATATATATTTGACAGAAATACCTAAACACTACACCTTTGCAGTTGTTATGAGTACATTCTTGTGAGTATATATTACATTAATTAATTATAGGCCATGTTCAAACAGCAACAGCAGCAAAAGTCACTCAAGTGTCTCATGAATAAGGCACTTAGAGTAAAATTCTTCAAACCATTGAATTGGAGCAATTTTAGTGTTTTGCATTCATCTGAGTCATATTTCTAATAGTAATTATTTATTTGCCATCCTTAAAAGATTCTTTTTTAAACTAGAAATTTTGTCTGAGGAAGAATTGGGTTTTTTCCCAGAAATTTCTTTTTGCAAGAACAGAATTGCACACAGATCATAGAAACCTGTGCCCTCTGACCATCACATTGCACAAGGGTTCAACAGCCTAGTTCAGTCTGCAACAGGATCTAGATGCAGCAGAGAACCAAAGTGGAATTTGGGTAAATCTGAGATGACAAATAAAAAATCCCCTCAAACTCCTACTCAATGGTGTCTAAACCTGAAAGCTATTAAGATCAGTTGGTTCCTCCCTGTTTAATTTTTAAGTTCTATAAACTCTTAAAATTTTCTTTCAGTGCATGCCCAGGGCTTCCCCAGCCTCAGTAGATGCCTATCTCCTGTATAAGCCTGATGAAGATCCAGAAATGAGGCATTTCTCTGCCAGGCACCTCCAGGGTTTGACAGAGGCTGACAGGACTTCACAAAAATGTTGCGGCTGCTTTCTTTCCAACTGCAGCTGAAGGGGGGGAAGGTAGTGGCCACAGAGATTCAAGCATTCAATCAGGAAACAGGCGATCTGGATCGAGTTCTCCCCTTCCCCTGAGGGATCAAAACCCACATCACCTACCTCCCAGGAGAGTCATGTAGGAACGAAGCTGTAGGTTATTTGAGGGAACAGAAGTGAAGCAGGTATGTGAAGGGGTGCTCTTTACATACTCTGCCTGTGTTTTACCTTTGTGGGTTAAAAACAGGGGTCAAATGGGTGTATGGATTCTTAGCTGGGCATCCATCTGAGCATGAAGAGCCTGTGTCATATTTGATTTCAAGTACAGAAATCCTCCAGCACTGTTCAAGTCCTGGCCATCAGTTTATGGCACCAAGCCCCTCTTTCACACTTCTTGGGAATGTCAGTGCTGACAGCAAAAGGGACCGCAAAATGGAATCTAATAATGCATAATAATAATTGTTCAGTGAAGCTGTGGCCTCGCAGCCATATAATAAAACTTTATGCCTTTAAACATTTCTTACTAAGGAGAATTTGGAACCCAAGTGGGGGACAGTTTCTAACAGAGATGTAAAAGGCAAGTTACTGCTACATGTCTGTTTCTCTTTGTCTCTCTCTTTTTAAAGAAGATTAAGCCCTACAGCCATTTAAATTATATACATATATACACAAATAAATGTTTGCCATATTTTAAATGTACTCACCTGGACCTTTTGAATATAAAGTGTCTTCCTGCAGCCCTTGTCCCCCCATTTGCAAACCACTGTCTCCAATATACTGTTCCTCATTGTGCTGTGCAGACTGGCCCTGTCCCAGTGCCTTCCCCTTTCTGGATCCCATTCTGAAACAGATAATTCTCTTCTTCATTGGAAGCATAAGTGCCTCATTCAAAACTTAGTTTCCAGAAAGAAAACAATGCCTAAAAATGTGCTACTTTATTAGACATTATTCTTCATTAAACGCAGAGATTCAAGAAATGGAAAGAACCTGGCTGACTGCTCAAAGGGTGTAAAGTAATTAGAAAAAAAAAAAAGCCCAAATATTATTTTATATCTAAGCTAAATATTAATGATGTGAAAAGCCTTGCATTACTTTCTAAATTAGATAACTTCTTCTTCAGGCTTGCTTTCTTGGTGCCATCATTACTGGAGATAATTTGTAAGAGAAATTTGGATGCTGTACATCCAGCTACTTACACTCAAATGGCTGGTTACAGTGAAATTGAAATGCTAGTTTGAAATTGAATGATTATAGCTTTTTTCCTCCACATTCACTCAATCACAGTAATCTTAAGCAGTTTAATTATGTGAATCTTTGTATATCTCATATTGAGATTGCCGTCTTGATTGTTTGCAGATCAGAGATTTCAGAGCAGCAAAGAGGGAGTCTGAAGGAGTGCTTTGATTTAAATATACCATCACCTCTTTTGCTAACATTTCCCTGCTTCATGCTATCACATAATTGGGAAAGTCATCAAAGGAGGAAAAAGTATGAATGTAATAAGTCCAATAGTTATAAAAGTTCTACATAGTTTAGCAGTGGGAGGTTGAATTAATTTCATCGGTACAATATTACAATGTGCAGCAACATGTGCATACATGTATATAGATACATAAATGAACATACACATATAGGAACGTATGCGTACATATTCCATAAAGTGAAATATAATAAAAGGATGGTGATAACTGCACTTCCATTTACCTTACAGGCAGTTTCCTCTTTCTTTCACACACCTCTTGTTTCTATAGCTTCATTTCCTCAAATGAAGTCTGAACAGGGACTTAGTTTCATATAGTTAATGTTTTGGTCAGCCCCCAAACTTATATTGAACCTTGACTTTTGGCTTACCTGGTATAAGTGTCATTATGTGCCTTTGGATAGTTGTGTCACTGAAAAATAGCATTTAAAGTGAGTGAACAATAACCAAAGGTATTTGTAAAGTCCACTGCTAGGCAGAATGATATCGTTAAAGCATCTACTGTTTAATCTATTTTACTGGGTAGCTTACAGATGAAATAATTCACAAGGAAAGAACCTGAACATTCCCTGACATGCAATTCATCTATCTCTCATAGCTTAGGAATTTTAAACTGTAGGGGATCCTGGCCAAACATTATAACATAATTGTGATTTGTATTTATATAGGCGACTTGCAAGCTAGTAGATTTGAAGACTATAAACATAATAGTTGCGATTTAGGAGCAGCTCATGCCAAATGTTTGGAGGGACTCAAGCACTAGAGCTACAGTAAAGTATGGAATTATAAAAAATAAAAATAATTTTAAAAAAGGATATACAAGATTAGGCAGCTAAAACTTGATTTTGTTCCCAGTTCCGCAAATTATTCCCAAATGGGAATAATGTTAGAAATTGCCAAAAAAAAAAAAATAATATTATTTTTCTTAAAATTTCAGTGACCTCTAAAATTCTCTAAAGTTTCTTGGAATGCAGCAGAATTCACAGGCTGAGAAAAGCAGTTAAAGCAGTTTTAAGTACCTAGTCTTTAGCAAAGCATTTCACACTTTCTCCCACTGCCTCTTCCTTGGCAATCTGGCAAGATACTGCCTGAATGGGTGGTTGGCGAGATGGGTAGGAAATTGGCTGGGAGCTGCACTCAGAGGATGGCAATCAATGGATTTTACTCAGACTGGCAGCCTGTCACACACAGGATCCCCCAGAGATTAGTACTGGCCCCAACACTGTTTAACATTTTCACAAATGATCTGGAAGATGGGATTGAAAGAAAGCACCATCAACAAGTTTTCTGATGACACTAAGGTGGGTGGTGTCTTTGTTGCTCAAGGAAGTTCAATTTCTTAATGTAAGCATTCTACAGAGTACTTTTTTGCTGTCTTTATGTCCAGCCATGCCTTTTGATATTGTTAGTCCATTACTCCTAAGTAGTAGAGATGCCACCCTCATTTAGTCTATATTAAATTTCTAATTTTGATACTTTGTGCACACTGCACAGCAGTGGTGGAGAAAGGGAGGAACAAAGAGAACAGCACCGCTGGATTTTTTCTCAGATATTGTCTGATGGCTTTATACTAGAGCTTAATATTTTATCTGATTTAGAAACCCTGGAGCCAATTTTCTTACATATTTGCGTATAAGGATTGGATTCTTTGTGTTTAATTAGGAGTGATACCAGAGTTTTGGGGGAACTTTCCTCTGTGCAAGTTGCTTATTTTCAGAAAACTTGGATATCTATGAACAAAATAATTTTGAGGATTCTGTTTCTCTTTCATATTTGATATCTACAAATTAATTCAAAAGGAGGGAATATGCCTCCACAAGCACTCACACATTAAGTATGACTGCAGTGAACATTTTTATTGAGGAAATTGAAATCCTATTTATAGTGAAAATAGAAGAAATACTTTTTATTATTATAATAATAATTATAAAATTATAATATTCATTATTAAATATATGTTCTGTTACTAGCAGATAACTTTGTAAAATATAGTTCATCCCTAAATGTTGCCAGAACAAAAACTTTAGTCTTCAGAAAGGTGTTAAGTCTGATTAGAAATGTGTACTACATAAGAAGCTGATTTATTTAACTTTATGGATAACCTGGAGAGTTCACCTAGTGAGAATCACTTCTCACCATGCAAGAGCTGCAAATTGTAGTTGAAATTAATATTTCTGATTAAAATTGACACTTCTGAACCTCCTGTTGACTAACCCCAGTTTGCTTAAGCAGTAACCTCATTTCAGCGGAGAATGCCTTTAGCCCAGGCACTTTCAGTTCCGTACTCCACTCTGCTCTATTCCTGCAGGATGAATTTTAAACACTTATCCCAGACATACCCGCCAGGCAATGGAGGTACCCTGAGTATTCTCCCCGCCATTTTTGTAACTGCTGTGCTGAAATAACAGGCAGTGTAGTAGCTGAAAATTTCTGCTTTCCTCTCAGTTAGTATCTCCTACGACTCTTCTCATTACCTGCTGTTCTATCACTGTCTCGTGATCACTGACCATCTGGACTTCCCAGTGCCAGCCCTACTATTTTATCTTGTGACATCATTCTGATACACTTCTACATTTTCCTAGATGTGTTCTAACCTACAGCAGCAGCCAGGCGGAGAGTTCAGTGCCATATTTCTCATTCTCAGAATGTAAACATGTTTCTATCCAAAACCAGGACTAATACTCAAAATTAAAAGAAAAAACAAGCCAGAAAAAATCAGTTTTTAATCAGTTCGTTAGATAGTTTTCTTGTTGGGTTTAGTTTTTTTTTCTTTTTTTTTTTTTTTAAAGTTTGTACTACATCTGCCTTCAGCTTCTAAATTTTGATCTTTTTGACCGGCAAAATTCACATTTTTATTTTGAAAATATTGAAATATTCCTTTGCAAAGTGCTTTGCATGCCTCCAGAAACTAAAACTAGTCAACATTTCTTCATTTTCTGAGTAGAAGTAATCACTCCTCCACAGTGAAGAATGTAAAAGATATTTGGCAAAGAATGTTTTTTGAACTTTTCCTGTTTTTTTTTTTAATCTTTAATATGTTTTGTTTCACTTTGAGAACTGTAGCTGACCTTGAGCCATTGCATCTTCATAATACGCTCTCAGAAAGGCTTCTAGCATTATCATTTTTAACCTGATGCAACACCAGAATTTTCATTGTGATTCTAAAGCAACATTGTCCTTTAATCAAAATAATTGGGATTGTCTGGAAAAGGAGAGGAATATTACTGCTAAAATCTTATGAAATGATATGGTGATGGATGACATTATTTATTCTGCAAGAAAACAGATGTTGGCTACAACATTGTACTTTGATGGGACAAAAGGATACCAGCTATTCAGCAGCTGCTTCTACTACTTTAGTACAGAGGTGCAATTAATTGGCTTCATGAAACTTATCTTCACAACCATTTTCCTAAAACACAACAGTAGTAAGCTACAGCTAACTATAGAAACACAGATAATAATTAGTTTGTTTAAAAAGGGAACTCTGCCAAGCCCCAGTTGTGTTAACTAGGGATTTATTCAGGGAGCTTCCTCTCAAGTGTGACCTCAGAACATCTGAGCTGCCTGGCATCACAAACCATAGATACTAAGTAGAATATGTGATGCCTTTATCATTCTTGTTTCAGCCAGAGCAGTGCACAACTGCACCCTGAAAAGCACCCACTCCTTCACAATAGCAGCTATATTTCATGCTCTGATATCATGCAAAGGTAGACAATTCCCCTGGCAGGCATGTTTTGAAATGAATAACCAATCAGAATAATATTTTTGACACAAAATACAACTAACTGTTCAGGTTTTCCCACAGAAGAAAGCAGAAAACCAGTATCTATGTGACTAAATGTGTATCACAGAGATTATTGGCTGGGAGATAATGTCCACATTCCTACAACAGAATGTTTTTGTTTGTTTTGTAATTGTATAGAATGAGACATCTAGACAAGTGGCAGGTAAACTTGAAGATTTTAAATGCTTAGAATGATAAATTTTCTTGGAAAGATATGGAATGTTGCAGTCTAGACCTGACCTTTTGCTTTATGCTGTTTTCTGAGCAGCACGGTAGCCCCAAATACTGGCACAGAACCAACTACTGAGATTGTTCTCAGTGGCTGCAACGGAGTTATACCCATTGCTCCCAAGCAGTCCCCAGGAAAGGGCTGGCATAAACTGCATCTCTAACAAAGCATTGCCACCTTCTGCTCTTGGTTGCCTTCCTTAGACCGTGTCAACATTATTCAGTGGGCACAGGAGAATCTGATGGACAGAGATGAGTGAGCAAAAACTCATATGGAGCAAAAACTCATAGAGAAGGTACAATTATAAGAGCAAAGCTGGGTGTTTATAGTTCAGTTGTTTTGTTCACAAGGACAGTTTTAAAATACTGTTTCATTACAGAGAGGAAGGCACAGCATATTACTCATGTTGAACTGATCCACCACATTTAACATTACTGACTTCCAAGATGGGAGTAGTGCTATGCAAATGGGATAAATACAAAGTACTTCTGACTGTAGTTGGAAAATAGATTAAGCTGTGTATGAGGCTCTTGTTGTTCTTGAGAAATAGAGTCTTAAAAAGTCTTTGATAAATAAAAATACTACAAAAAATGCCTTTCCTTCTCACCTGTATCTGAGAGAACAGTAAGGAGACAAAAAGGGAAAACATATTCTGCACAGAGATAGAATTTTAGAAACATATTGCATGGCTAAGAAGTATAAATGAACTGTAAAATTATCCTTACTGCTTGAAATCTTGTCCCCTTAAGAAAAAAGAAAAACAATCCATTGTCATTTCAACTAACTTATGTTGCAATAAGATAATTACATTTTAGGATAATTGAGAAACATTTGAGCAACTGTCAAGCTGTTCTTAATTCAAACACCACCTTTGACACAAGTCTTCAAGAAACAGTCACAGGTGGGTTCTGCCTGGTTCTATGAAATACTGCTAGCTATTTATTTTAATATCAGCTCTTTCAGGTCAGTGCCTACTCGGCACTTAACTGTCAGAGGTTAATTCAATATGGAAGAAATGTGTGTTCTTCACAGTACTTGAGTTTTCCATAAGGCACAGTACTACTTTACATCAGTAAGAAGTTCAGAGGTTAACTTTATTACCTTGACCTTATTTCAGAAGATAGAAATAGCTAGATAATTTTTCAGAGATAAAGTAGTTCCATGTTGTCCCATATACTCTGGGAGAGTTTGATACTGAGAGATTTACAGCATACATACATGGCTGTCGGGAGGACCAAAAGTTGTTCTTTTCCCCAAAAAGTCACTCAAGGAGATCAGGAGTGGGGGACTCACTGTAGCTGTGAATTCCCTCAACAAGGTGAAATCTCCAAAACAAGTAAAGCTGGTTACTAACATCCTCCATTCGGTCTTCAAGGCACAAGGAAAATGTAGACATATAACACTGTAAGAATGAAATCCACAGGGCCTGGGCAGATCCACTGGCATTTGCAGCTGCCTTACCCTGGGACTGTATCCTTAGCATGGCTGGGGCTGGGCAGGGAATCAAAATAGGGTATTTTCTAGATGACTAGCAAGCTGAATTCCTGAAGAATAGTCACTTAATGATAAATGGATTGTTTATTGCACAATTTTTTCTTCCTCTAAGTCTATGTACAGTGAAATATTAAACTATAAATGTACTTCTTTTGATACAATGGTGAGCAGAAAAGACTGCAACAATTTCTCTGGCCATTTTTGTAAGGACCTGAAAAAGGGGTAGTTATGTTTTCTTTATAAAATGGTTATCATTTGAAATGTCCCTTCATAAAACTCTTGGCATCGCCTAGTCGAGTTTGTTTTTTCAGGAATACTGTTT
Organism: Nycticryphes semicollaris; assembly: GCA_013400055.1. Lineage (NCBI taxonomy): Eukaryota > Metazoa > Chordata > Aves > Charadriiformes > Rostratulidae > Nycticryphes > Nycticryphes semicollaris. The sequence continues at coordinate 203,196 of VXBJ01005264.1, forward strand.
TATTTTTAGGCAAAAAATAAGCTGTTTAGAAAAGGAAAAAAAAATTCTGCATCCAGTATACTTACCTATTTAAGTTTTTTTAAGTGTATTGAGAGCACAGTGGTCTTTTTGGTTATTTAAAGCATGTTGGCATAAGGCCAACAGTCAGGAATAAATTTTGGATATAAATTAGACAGAAGTCTCTGCATATAATTTTCCAAATACAGCAGTAGAAGCAAAGAATGTATCTAGTTTTAATACGGACCAAAAGAAAATCTATGCCTTTCTTCAATAGACGTAGATACGCTGACAGAGAATGTGTTATTTTGTTCTTAGGAAAATGCTAAATGGTCAAGCCCCCTCATCTTACTCAGTAATTGATAGAAGGTAGATCTGACAGTGCTGATGAACCCAGACATTTTCAAGGGGCCTAGCAGTTAAAAATTCAGATAATGTATTGTAAATTAAAATCCTATTAGAGGAATAAGAGCAACTCTTCGGAAAAAAAAGCCCAGAAGACTGGCAAAAAGACTGTTTCATAGAAAGCGACTATTACATTTTATGCAGGTTTAATACTTGAGAAGTCTTAATTGGTTCATAATCTGAGCCATAGTGGCTCACAACATAATTGCAAACTACATAAAACTTTAAATTACCTCAATGAAAGTATTAAGGGTTGAAGTCATAGGATCATAGAATTGTTTGGGTTGGAAGGGACCTTTAAAGGTCATCTAGTCCAGCTTAGTCTAGTCCATGGGCATGGATGTCTTCAACCAGATCAGATTGCTCAGAGACCCGATCAACCTGATCTTGAATGCTTCCAGGGATGGGGCATCTACCACCTCTCTGGGCAATCTGTTCCAGTGTTTCACTACACTCATTGTAAAAAATTTCTTCCTTATATCTCATCTGAATCTACTATCTTTTAATTTAAAGCCATTACCCCTTATCCTATCACAAAAAGTCCTGCTCGGAAATTTGTCCCCATCTTTCCTGTAGACCCCCTTTAAGTACTGAAAGGCTGCAGTAAAGTCTTCCCGGAGCCTTCTCTTCTCCGGGCTGAACAACTCCAGCTCTCTCAGCCTGTCCTCATAGGAGAGGTGCTCCAGCCCTCCTCTGGACCTGCTCCAACAGGTCCATGTCTTTCCTGTATTGACAGACCTGGGCTCAGTAATCTCTCTCACAATTTCCATGATTAATAAAAATATATTCTTTACTAATAGCTAAAATTGACTGAAATTTCATGAATCGCACTGAAAATTAAATATTTTTGTAGAAAAAAACTGCAGATATACAGAATACAATGAGATCATGGTAAATTGACACAAACATGGGGACACTCTGCTCAGTCCACTTAGTGTTTTGTGCATTGATGAAGACAAGTAGTGAAGAATACCCAAGAAAATACTGTTAAATGTTTTTTTCCCACCCCATTGCTCCACTCCATTGCTCTAGCTCTCCAGAGGCATTTCTTGTCTTAGAATACTGGACTAAGACACTTTAATGGAAAAACATATCATGGTACAAAATACGATGGCTCGTGAAGTGCTTTCTTGGGAACATCATGAGGAAAATCAGGCATGAGGAGGTTTCCATCCACAATATTAGCACAAATTAGTAGTGACTGGGAAGGGGCAAAAATGTCAAAAACTCTTTGGAGCTGTGGGAAGGATGAAGCAGTCTGGGAAATAGTACATGAAGGCACCCAGTCCAAAGCAGTACCTTATTCCTCTTCCTTATTACAGATACAACAAAAAAAAGTCATGGTCCCACCACTATTTGCTTATTAAGAACCTTATGTTTGCTGAATATTTAAGAAGCTACAGGTTTAAGATTTTATTCTTCATCAGAGAAATAGTGTGGTTTTGTAACACAATTGTTTTGTGATTCATTTTATTAAAACAAAAAATGGAGAAGATATCTATTGTCTGATGTTTTTTCTTTTAATTTTAAGCTCCTCTGTAAGACAATAGATTGTGTTTTTTCATTCATTATTGTTACAGCCATTATTACATGAAATTAAGATGATAATTATAATATAGGTGTAATATTTTTTAGAAGTCTATTTGGCTTCTCCAGAACTTGAAGGGTTTTTAGAACTATGGGTTTAGTTTCATAACACAAATTCAATCAATCTCTAATTCAGATGCAAATTGCAGTCTAAACCCCTCCTAAGACAGAATTTATTTCAAGTTAAGGATTAATTTGATATAATCTTCAATTTGAGATAAATATTTTCTATTTCTTTTTATAGAAGGGTTTCAGAAATGCCTCAGGCAAAGCCACTTATTAGGGCTTACTGCAAAAAACGTAATATGAACCTTTTCTGAGAGCAATATTTCTAGCTTTGAATATTGTTGTTTTCCCACATTTCTTTTTATTTCTTATATATGCTGCACTTTCCATCTTTGTAGTGTTCATTTGCAGATACATAGAATATAGTCCGGTAATGGACATTTTGGTGCCCTTTATGTCATCCCCTGAGTATAAATACTATTTTTATTTATTTTTTCATGGAGTGAAATCTCTAATTTTACTTTTCAGTCCTAATGAGTCCTTCCCCTGCTCTGACCACATGAAGACTACTGACTGCCTCACACAGAGAAGACTGCAACTTCTATTTGCAGATAAAGGCAGGAGGTAAGAGAAATTTGACTCTTCTCCAATCTAATTCACCAGTTACTATAGCTCAGTCAAGAACTAAAAGGGGTAAAATAAGCATCACCAAACATATATACTTGTGCAGTATACTTCCTTCTGAAGGAGAGAGAGACAAGAATATGAATTACAGTATAATCCAAACTTTAATATTTCAGAGACAATTATTATATGTTCTCTCTCATTAAAGGCTGGAGCTAAATATTCAACCCATCATCACATTATGCATCCTCTGGACTAAAAACCTCATCTTTCTGTGTTTTCATAAACTCATAATGCAGTCAGATCCAGAATTCTGCTAAAGTTGGCAAGACACTTGATAAGATGTTTTGTTGAATACACTTCCAGTCTTTGTAGGAGAATTTCTGCATTTACATAATAATTTTCTACATTTATGTATGCAAATAAGTAATTTTGCAAACATGTATCTTATTTTATTTTGAACACACTCAAAGAAAACTTTTCCTCATTCAGTAAAATAGTTCTTAGAAAACAAGATATGATGATATAATAAATAAAAATAAAATAAATCCCTACCCATTTTGATAGTGCTGGTTTAAGAAAGCTTTTATTATTTCCTAATAAAAGGAAATTTTATCACTACATTTCTTTCTTGTAAATGATCAATTAAAGAAGAGTTTTTGAATCAAGATAATGAATAATGTTTTCTCATACATCTTTCCTGTTAATATGAGGAAGAATACATCACAAAAAGAATATGTAAATTGTACCCCACATTGAATTAATTGTTTTAAAATCATAGAAACACAAGGTTGGAAAGGACCTACAAAATCATCTAGTCCAACCTTCCTCCTATTACCAATACTAACCAATACTACCCACTAAGCTACTGAAACATGTCTTGTAACACCTCATCCAGATGCGTCTTTAACACTGCCAGGGACAGTGACTCCACCACCTCCCTGGGCAGGCCATTCTAGTGCCTGATCACTCTTTAGGAGAAAAAAATTTTCCTGACATCTAATCTAAACCTCCTCTTGTGCAACTTGGGGCCATTCCCTCGAGTCCCATCATTAGTTATCTGTTCAGCTGTGCTACTGAAAGTAATTACTCCAATAATTAGGGTAGCAGAGAATAAGAATAGAGTAAGTCTTCATCATCTGTACTGTGGTAGAGGGGCAGATGTGATTCTCTCCTTGCTGCTTCAGCTGAGGTGGATGGAAGAACCTCTGAAGGAGAGCAGGAAGTATGCTAGCCCCAGATTCCACATCTCATTCTCTGCTGTGTCTTCTATGAGGACAGGCAGGTGCAGCAAACCATGGGACAGCTGCCTGTGCTTCAGTAACTCCAGCACAGAGGTGATGATGTCTGACCTGTTTTCTGCTGCTGCAGCTATGGGAGAAAGAGTTCGTGGCAAAGGACACGGGTGAGCATCTGGGAGCTAGCTGTTAAAAACAAGCTTTTACAAAAGCAGGGATTTTTCTCATGAGCTTGCAGAATTTCCTCTGAGAGTGACAAGCATAACTTTTCACTTCTCCCTTTTTCTGAGAGTAACATACTGTAGTGGTGACAAATTGTCCCCTTTGCTTGACATTTAAGTTTGGCTAGCAGCCTGTTCCTCCCTCCTCTCCATGTTGTTGGTTCCCATTGCCTTATTGCAATCTTCATGGTATTTGCTACTTTTTAAGTTCTTGCTCCAAAATTATGTAATTAGGTGAGAATTTAAGCTTTGCTTTCTTACAGTATTCTGCTCTAATCCAACACACGTGGAAAAAAGCTTGAATATGTAACTTGTGGTCTGGGGTTTTTTTGTTGGTGTTTTTTTTTCTTTTTTTTTTTTTTTAAATCCTGTGAGCATCAAGTCAGACAAATGGTATTTTCAGGCCTTACTCATGATTCTCATGTGCTCAGAGACAGTAAAATTAACCTCTCTTGCCACCCATCCACTTCCTGACCAGTTGCATTAGCAGAATAAAGCAGAAGCAGGTATACTGGTACTGTTAGCTCCAGGACCCAGCATTATTTGTGTTGCCTTGCAGGACTGACATGAGGTTGAACTTCTTTTCTTGATCCTAAGTGAATACAGATTTCCTAAAATGGAAATCACCTTTAACACCTGAGGACAGACAGGGAAAGCAGTTTAATAGGAAATTCTGCTTCAAACTATTGAACATTACTGTCTTCCTATCTTTACAGGAACAGCTCCTGCCTCAGAAACTATGCAAGTATATACTATACTTTCTTAGTGAATAATAGTTTTTCCCCAGACACACTCTAGAGATAAAAATCAGGGACAAAGCTAAAATTTGTTCCTGTAACTGAGGTGATACATGAGACTAAAATACAGAAATCCAGCTAATATCAGGAGAGATTAAATGGTTAAATCATTGCATTTCTTTCTGAAAAACGGAGAAAGGCCCTTGAAAAACACTGCATGAAGAGATCTGAAAAGCTCTGACTTAATGTTATTTGTCAAAAAAAGAAAATTCATGCATACATATGATAGCTGCCCAATAAGGACTGCATGGGTGTCGTTTTATTGTTTAGTCCATTGTCACGTTCTGCAGCCCAGGACAAATAAATTTCTCACTAATTATGCTGTAAGGTTTTCCTTGGAATTGGAAGTCATTAGAAGCTTTAGATCATTCTCATGGCAACATGATCAATTTCATAAAGAGAACCACTGTCTTGTGAACATTCACCAGTTGGAGAGAAAAGAGATCTGTAAATACAGAGAAAAAGAAGACGACGTGCTGGCTAGTTTTTGACCTGAATAACTTTGTATGTGTTAAATATTTCCTATATATTTTTACAAAAATAAATTTTAAACCAAGTTCTTGGACATAAACACATACTTTATTCTCAAACATGTAGGGAGGGATGACTGGTATAAGGCATTATTGGGCACTAAAAGATGTATGGCGAAAGCTGAAGTATGCTGAAATCAAAGAAAACTTTACTACTGGTTTCTAGGGCTCAGATTTTACTGCAGAATGTGCATGCTCTGCCACAACCTCCAGTTATCATCATGGGCAAATTGTGTATTTTTTTACTCAAAAAACATTTACCTATTTGCTTAACTTCAAACCTATCAGAACTGTACTCGGGCTTTCTGAATTTTCCTTTATATCTGTAATAAGTGTGAAAAAGAATTTGTTTTCAAGCACATGAAGATGAATTGAAGCAAAATTAAAACTTAAATTAAAATTATCATTGCAGCATCTATAGGGAATCTATTTTTGTGTCTTAAAATACTGGTCCTTCCATGCAAGAGGCACTACATCTGACACTAGTTTTTATAATGTGTGCTATTATTAAGCTTGTCTAACATGAGTGAAGAATGAGTCAGCCCAGATCCAGACACAGGCACAGGTTCTCAGCCCAGTGCCAGGATATATTTCAGAGCCCCTCACAGTTAAATCTCAAAAACACCACTCCGAAAAGTGAAATGGCCAATGCCAGAAGACTGAGTGGTTATGTTTTTATTTAACACTACCTGAATGTAGGTACTTTCTCTTGGGAGAGAGAGCTCCTGAATCCTTTCCTAAAGGATCCTTCCCTTACCTATGTCTTTTTTTCAAAGATGCAACAGAGATTGTTCCTTCCTCTGAAAACCCAGCTGTAGATGGTGATAATTCAGTGGTTAGAGCACTTACACTCACTTGCCTGAGGGCTGTCTTATAACCTACCAATCCTCCAGCTGTGTCTAGAGCCCTACCCACCACTCCTTAAGTTATCCAAGAGAGTGTGCAAGAGGGCAAGCCTCACCTCTGCTTTGGAATAGCAATGCTCTGAAAGAAAATAAAGGCAAATTCAGTGGAGAACAAGCAGGCAACAAGTGAATGCTTAAATGTCTCATGCAGTGACTGGGACACTCTCCCAGGAGTGAGCTATCTCTTCAATGGGCTGTTAAACATACTTATTTACTTCTACCTAGTGCTGCATCTTATTCCAGAAGTGCTAACTGCCTCTGTGTACTCAGTTGCATAGGAAACTTCTGCTACTCTGCTCCTCCTCTGTCTTCCTAAGTGAGGAAATACAAAATTATTTATTGAATTATTCACTTCTTCATCTGAAAATGAGATTAATTACCCTTTTTATCCTTCCCTTCCCCTCTCTGAACTCTGTTGCTCTTGGCATGCATGTCCCTACCTCTGAGTTTAGTCTGGGATTATTCTTTCCCTTCCCTTCCCTTCCCTTCCCTTCCCTTCCCTTCCCTNGAGAGTGTTGCTTATTTGGCACAAAACAAACACATGACCCCACTACTTCTCTCTCTCCCATTCTGTAGGGCTCCACTGCCTGTTCCTGTCTCCAAAGTACCAGTTTGCAAGCACCCAGGAATTCTCCATATGCTGCATGAGAGTGCAGATGCACTTGCTTGCAACTTGGCTGGAGCCCCACATGGTTGGTGAGCTCTGAGGACACTGGCTGGGTTGAGGCCCTCAAGACCCAGCTGGTGATTTCTGATCAGGCTGAGACAAGCAACGATCTGAGCTTTGGTTATGGAGGTGGATGCACCTCACAAGACAGAGTTAAATGAAAGAAAGCCCAAAAAAACTAATGATTTTTCAGACACACGACTTTGGTTTTCTAAAGTGTCTATGCTTGTTTCTTTATTTCTGATATTAATTTTAGTGAAATGTACATTCTTTGAATCGTTTAAAGTTTAGATTATCATGTTATTGTTAACCTGAGGGCACACAGCTGATCCTGTAATCCTGGTTATTGACTGATCTATTCAAAAAACAAGATTCTTCCTGTACTTACAAGTGTTATCATTGTCAAATATTAAATGATATGCTGAACCATTGTGAAACAATGTGTCTCATGAGACATCTGTCAGTGGTCATATTGTAATAAAGGCTTTTAACTGGTTTGGGGTTTGTACTTTTTTACGAATAAATTGCATTTCTTCGTTCTAGTTCTTCGTAACTGAAACTATTTGAATCCTAATTAAGCCTCATCAAGCTACTACAAGTACAGATATGAAGAGGCTCACACAGCACCATTTATAAAAGGATAGAAAATGCACTAAGAATACAAAATGTACGCTGTCATTCATTCTTTGAAAATGGGTCACTAAATCTATGAGCTCCCCTTTGACATTCAGCTATCAACCTGATATTTGTTTTGAACTCCTAAATAAATTGGAAATAAACTTGTGGAAGAATTTAGAAAAGTAGTTTAAGGAGGAAAAGTTGATGGTAGATGTTTTCACAAGTTTGTTTTTAGTTTTACTTCTCAGGCTTTTTCTTCAAGACAGCATGCTTTCTGGATTTTGGTTTGTTTCAACTCCATTTAAAATACGTAGCTTTACCCAAACCAAAAGCAGAACTCTCCCCCAACTAAATAAGGGCTGTGGTTGGCCCTTCACCTATTTATGGCCTTACCTTTTATGTTTTTAGGTAAGCATAAACTTTAACTCCTAAAAAATGAGGAAGTTTGTTGACCCCTGATGGTGAACAGAGCCCAGGACTGTGGCAGAAAAACTGAGAGTAATGTCCATGCATATCTGATTTCAGATGTGTTTTACAAACAGCTGGGGATTTATTAGAACTTTTTGGACACACAGGGAGAATTGCAGCTTATTATTCCATTTTTCAGGGATCCTGAGGATTTGAAAATTTTCAGTAGATATCCAGAGGTAACTGAAACTTGCTGGTTTAATAGCTAAGTAGCTTCTGGGAAAAAAGAAATCTTGTTTAATGTCAACAGATCTTTCCATTAGACATTAAAAAATGACAGGATCCAAAGCCCTTACTGCACCACAGGATGGGTCGAACAATCTTGTTTTAATGCACAGGGCAGGTATAGTGCAAATTCCTTTCAAAGTAATTTCTAGCAAACCTTAAGATTATTAATGGTTTCTTTAATGGCAAAGACTCCAACAGCACTGTGGCAAGTCTGCCACGTGAATAAAAGCCATGCAGGAATTCTATACCTCTACATTACTGAGAGTGGAAGAAAGACTGTTTCCTTTGTAGGAAAATGATTTCAAGCTAGAAAGGAAATATATAAGTTTCTCTGTTAAGCACGAAGCCTGGGCTGAATGTGGCCTCATTTGTTTCAGCAGAGTTGACCTTCTCATCCTAGGGCTTGAATTTGTTTCTCTAACTGCTGATGCAAGAAAATCATTGGGAGCTGTTGTTAGTCAGCTGCCCTTAAGGCTTAGTTTATAATTATTGAAGACAATTACAAGATATGCTAAATTATTATGTGATGTTATTTGAACAGGTTAAAACTCATTAGAAACCACATAAAAACTTTTTTCATTATGCCATGAAACAGTCCAGTACCTCATTTTTGTGTAATAGGCAAATTTCTCTCATGTTACAAACACTCCCTCTCATGTACTATACTGGCCTACACTCACAGCTGAGTAGATCAAGTAGACATTCAAAATCATTAGATTTAAGTTAGAATTCCTTTCACTACCATTAAGGTGTAGTTTAGGAAATAACTTCTTCGTACCAATGGACTGAATCTCTTTTTCTTCTTCACACCCTGTTCAAACATGCTTGCTCTTGTTACCACGTTGTTAGCTCTGCTCTGCCAAGCTGCACAGGCTCTTTGCATAACGTGTATCTATGGCCTGAGTCTGCATGTGATCTTACAGAGATCATCTACAGTCTCTGAACACCAGTTCATAGTCATCAAGGAGTACACAGAAACTTTTGTTATTATGGATGTTTACAATTTGTCTGCAGAGTTGGTTTTCAAAGATGACTATTGAGTGCTTAGGTGTGCTGGCCTTCCACCACAGCTCAATAAATTATCCTGTTGAGTTAGGTGCTGACTGATGACTATTCTCACATTTAGAAGCTCTGTTTCATACAGAATTCACATGCCCCTTGGCAGCCTCAAGGAAGGGAGGCAAAAAGAGTCTAAGCTTATAGCACTCCATTAGCTACGCAAGTCTTAAACCTGAGATTATAGCAATAAGCAGGTTCTAACAGTAAAATTTCAACAGGATTACAATTCCTATGTCTCTTAGTTACATCTTGAGTGCTTGCTTTACCTTAATGTTGGATCAGATAAATAGGAAGCAAAAAAACCATTGGTGATCAACTCTGGCAGAGCTGAGCTGCAGGTTTCCATTTCCTTCATGAAACGGGAGGAGAAGAGGAGGAAAACTGAAAAGTAACTCTTGGTGTGAGGATCTTTATAAGAACGTGTATTTCTCTGGCAGTGGAGAAAAAAATCCGCTTAAGAACTAAGCAGAAAAGTCCAGCAAACTTGAAACTGGTGTGAAAGCTTTTCTAATTTGAATGAAATCTGGCCACTACTAATGGAATCATCATAATAGGGTTAGCTGATAATATAAAATAAAGTGTTCACGCTTCCAGAGGAGTACTCGTGACTCAGGAGGTGTCTAGAAAAAGTCTGTAAACCTAATTAGTTATGATGATCTTAAAAATTTGTATTTTGCACAGCTTAGCTGACCCAATTCTCTAGCCTTTGAGGTGAACTTGTCAAGAATATTCATAATTTCCATGAAACATAAGGTCAAAAGACCAACTTAAAATATGAAAAGGCAAGGATTCAGATTTAATCTTGAAAATCCCTCTCCCTTGCCCTTACTGGAATGTCAGAATTTGTAACAGGACTGAATGGTTATTTGTCACTTGATATCTTGTAGGATATCTCTTTTTGAGTCATGGCCTATGAAAATGTGTCTAGGTGAATGGGGCTTGTTTTGGGGCTAAATTCAATAAGAAACCAGTCTGGATTTTGCCCTCCACAAGTAAGGTAGTTTAACATTCAAATGATATCATCCACCAGAATTCTCTGTCAGCATGGGGATACTGCAATCAATAATCTCTTTATTTCAAAAGTTATTTAAAGGCACTTTTGTATCACAAAGCCAAAGCAAGCTATTATAAATACTAGAGTTTCCAACTAGGAAATTTCAAAATTTACTCCACTGTACTATCACCCTCAGTACATACTTTATAATAATTTTATTTTCTATACTTTCATAGACTCCTTGGTTTTCTTTGCCACATACTGATGACAATGTCCACAGACACTTCCCCTAACAATAAAGTACTAATATTTGGTAAAAATACTCTGGCAATATAAACAGAAATGCTGTCCAAACTTGTGTCTTTTTAAACTGGATTTACTATTGATGGTATAAGCTTTGAGCAAATCTGTGGATGAAACTGTCTAGCCCTAGTCTGGATTTAACTGGCTTCAACAAAAGAGCTGAACACCTTTTTCACCGATAGAGAGCAGAAGCAGTGATTGTTGCTAATAGGAGCAGACGTAGCTTGCTGATGGCTGGCATTTAAGTAGCTTCACTTGATTTTTATAAATGAGTTTATTGTGATGCTAGCATGTGAATCTTGACTTTTACCGCTGGAGAACCTGACTCAAGTAACCTTACTAGTAACAGTGCAACTATTATGTATTACAGTAGTTCCCAGTGACTCCCAACAAAGACCACTAAACAAATACAGAGAGTTAAAGAGCAGGCCTTATATCCAAAAGGCATAAAATGTAAAATAAATTAGTCAGATGAATGAGGGCAAAAAGGAAGTGTTTTTATTCCATTTTACAGAGGGAACAATAATAGATGAAAATATTTGCCTACAATGATCCAATATGTTAATGGTAGAGAAGAAAAATGAATCAACAATTTCTGAGTCTCTGCCTATTATCCTAACTTCAGCACTACAAAACTGATTTCAACACTTTACTTCTAAATCAAGATGCGACTAAGGGTGGTCTCAGGTACCTTTTTTTGCTTAAACCTCTCCTTTCTATTTATGTTTCTAATATTCCTTACAACAGTTTAACCTACCTATACATAATCCATTCAGTATATTACATGATATATTTTATAGAAATTGCAGTCTAAAGGAGTCCTCATCCCATTTTGACATACAAACATTCATGGGCTGTAATGAAAGCAATAAAGGGAATACATATTTTAATTTCTTTAGACATTTCTTTCTTCTCCAAAAAAAAGCTGGGAAAAGCATTGTGATTCAGGCTGTGTTCTTGCTCACAGTGCTATTCATCTTGCAGAACACCACTAAACGTGGATGAGTTAGACTCATATTAATTGGTGTGAGGTAAAGAAGAACCTGGTCTTTCTCTTTCTGAAGAATTCTTCTTTTGGCTTTTACAACTATGCAGAACACAATGAAATGTGTGCACTACAAAGAAGCCAAATAAACCAGTATTTGAAAGATACATATATATATATATTCATGATACACTTAAAATTAGTATGTCTTTGAGGGGGAGGAAATTGAAAAGGCTATAAGAAAATATGGACAAATATTCTACTGGCTTTTTTCCCCTTTGTGTTTGCACAACCATGACAATATTATAAATGCATCTACACTTCGATTTTTCATTTGTATTTAATATTTCTGCAAAACGTATTCAGTCTGTGTAAGAAACTAAAAAATCACTGCCTGAAGGTTTTGAGCTCGTACATAAAAACAAGAATCACAAAGAAATCTATCGTCTTTAGCAATGACATGACACAGCGCTTTGGAAAAAGCATACCCGTGACTCTGCTATTTGCTTTTAAAATACTGGACTTTACTTTTAGTTTAGTTTCTCTAAAACATAACTGCTTTCTAACATATGGATCAGACCTTTAGTCTGGTGTGAACTCCCACAGATGATTGAACTTACTGGGGTTATGTTGAGGGTTTGAAAATTATTAGTGCACACAGCTATCTGTCAGAGATGATGAGAAAAACCACTTTATTTTCCAGTAAAATAAAAATGTACTGGTATTCCAAGCTATTTACATGCAGTCATACCCCAGTGTAATGAGTGTGAAGACTGTGTCATGCAGAGCTGTAGGGCAGCAGATTCAGAAAATGTGTTCAGCAGCATTTCTTAGGACAATGAGACTAGATTGCATAGCCATGCTGTAACTGTATGACTGGGCGAGGGCACATGGGTGCAAGGGTGCATGCAGGGATATGCAAAAACATCCTTGCCTGAGAGTCTATCTGCCATTCGTTCCCCATATTTTTTCATCTGTTGTCACTCTCAATCAGATTTGCAAGAGGAAGGTTTGAAAGGTTTGAAAATCTTCAGGTTTTGTCTATAATAATGAAAACAGATGACTCATGAGAACAGAAAGCCTCTACCCTTAACTAATAACTTAAGGCATCATAGAGAAAAGTATTGGCCATTGCTTAGACAATTGCTTAGGAGTAGCAAAATGCAAGTGAGATTGAGGGTATGGACACTTAAACTGTACTTCTTGTTGCTTTACTTTCTGTGGTGAATGTAGGGATGCTATCAAAAGTTTTTATTCCATTCCTTGCAGCTGCTCAATAAATATGCATGTGTCTGAATTACCAAAGGAAACAAGACGGTTTCAAGGAAATATAAGGAGTGTGTCTAATTCACCTAAACTTATGAAACATTATACAACAATCCTTGGTTTCGATACAGACTAGGCGACAAGGTACTAGAGAGCAGCACTGAGGAAAGGGACTTGGGGATCCTGATGGGTGAGGAGCTGGACATGAGCAGCCCAGAAGGCCAATCACTTCCTGGGCTGCATCAAAAGAAGTGTTGCCAGCAGATCCAGGGAGGTGATTCTGACACTTTGCTCTGGTGAGACCTCACCTGGAATACTGTGTGCAGGGCTGGAGCCCTCAACATAAGGACAAGGACCTGATGGAGTGGGTCCAGAGGAGGGCCACAAAAATGATCAAGGGGTTGGAGCACCTTTGCTATGAGGACAGGCTGAGGGAGCTGGGGTTGTTCAGCCTGGAGAAGAGGAGGCTCCGGGGAGACCTAATAGCAGCCTTCCAGTACCTGAGGGGGGCCTACAGGAAAGCTGGGGAGAGCCTATTTACAAAGACCTGTAGTGACAGGATGAGGGGCAATGGGTTTAAACTGAAGAAAAGCAGATTTAGGTCGGATATTAGGAATAAATTCTTTACAATGAGGGTAATGGAGCACTGAACCAAGTTGACCAAGGAGGTGATTGAGGCCCCTTCCCTGGAGATATTCAAGGCAAGGCTCGACAAGGCTCTGGGCAGCCTGGTCTAGTTGGGGGTGTCCCTGGTGACTGTGGGGGGGTCAGACTAGATGACCTTTGAAGGTCCCTTCCGGCTCAGATGATTCTATGATTCTATGATTCTATGAAATAAGACAGAAAGCCTAAGATCTCCATCATTCTGATAATGTTTGATGAATGGAGGCTCTTATTTATAAGAGCATGAGGGACGTGGTATGGGAAGAAGTATCAGCCAAGGAATGCTGGAGGTCAAGGTAATGAAAGTGGTAACAGCTGTGTTCATCAAATAATTCAGCACTGAATTCTGGTTTAGACTCTAAGAACCGTTGGGAAATGCTTCGTTTATATTCTGCAACAATATTTTTTTTATTCTGAAACAATAGCTATTAAATGAAACAGTGCTTTGCCAAGCTGTGCTGCAGACTTTCAAGAGCTACAGTTTCAATGTAGGCATTAAAAAATACAAATGTTGCCATCCACAATCAAGCTGATGATGTTGTTCAATATCATAGATTCACTGTGGTATTTACAAATAATATACCATCTAAGAATCATGTGCTGCACTAGACTTCCTAACTCCAATTTGACATCTGCAACATATATCAAAATAGGACAGATAGATAGCCAGGTAGTAAACCTCTGGCTTCCCCAGCACTGGAAAAGTGTGGCACTACAGGAAGAGATCTAGGTAGGACTCAGTCTCAAGAAAGAGTGAACCATCTGGATTTATTTCATAGAGTGGAGAGGACAGGGGTTGCACCACCCAGCCATTTGGGACATTATGGTATTCTTTATCCTACTTTCAACAACAAGGGGAGAGGTGGGAATTGACTCATGGTCCCTGCACTTCCCAGGGGCACCATAAATATTAGTAGCCTTTTCCTCCAAAGCCATCATGCCCTTTGTCTACCCTGAGAAGCCCTTTACATTCCCCCGCACTTCATGATCTCTAGGCACACTGAAATGGGATCAAATTTGGGTAGAATTACACATTCTGCATAATAATCCCAGTATAGTGTTTATAGACAAAAGGTCATGCATTACCACTGATCTCTGTTGCAGCTTTGATTTCCATCCTCTGGATCTGAACTTACAGTTCATACACAGTAAGTGCCCTGTTGAGTGTTGCCCCTGTTAAGTTGGGTTGTGCCTGCAAAACATTCATACCCAGTTGGAACCCAAACAATAATAGGAATTTCAACCAGCTGCAGCTAGACCAAAACTGTAGGAGAATGGGGTATTGCCAACTCCAGCCAAGCCAAGTGCCCACAAAATATGAGATTTTATTAATTTTTACAAGCTTTTTAAAAATATGTGACTCTCCTCCCTCTCCCTACCTTTTATTAAGCCTGTATCTTCTATCATAAGCTCTTCTTTTCAGCCAGGAGCACTACAAATGAACTTGTGATGAAAGCCACTGTTCTCACATGAGAATCTAGAACTTTAAGAAAGAAATTTAATATCATCCCATATTTAACAATCCCTAAGACAGTACACTCTAAGAGTATTCAAATAAAATAAAACTGGAGTGTAAAATGTGTTTACGTAAAAGACAATGCTTACTGTAAGCTAATTTTATAGCTACTTTCCAGTAGTTTATGATTATGAAACTACCAAGTTTTATTTTTGTTTACAGACACAAGTATTTTATAATATCATTTAATGAGCTCCAAATTCTAGTAATTTGCAGGGAAAAAGAATTGTTGCATCTTTGAAAGATATTGAAATGCTTTATCCAGTTGAACTGGGAAAAAAAAATGATCTTGTGTCTTTGAAAACTATTTAAGTAAAAATTAAATAAAGACGATTTACTTAAAAATTGTGCAGACTGGGGAAAACTCAAATATAAACATATATTATTTCCAAGGGAAAATACATGACGGGAATCTAGCTGGGAAGATTTGTTTTACAAAATATGAAATATACAGATTGTTCTAATCACCTTATTGTCATAAGGGATAAATTCCATAAGTTCTGTGATCAAAGCATTGTGCAGGACTGCCTGAATGTGTACTTAGCATAATTGAGGCTTAAGAGTGTTCTTTAAAGAAATAAAGGTCACCTTTGATTTTGTAATATCATTAGATCACTGGGCTCATATGTTAATGTCACTACTTGTGTAAAAGCAAAAAGGGTATTATTTACTGTACTCTTTTTGGAATTCTAAATATTTTTATAAGAATAGAGAAATAGGAGCCTAGCTAGTGATTATTCAAAGAGCTATCAACTCCGACTCACTCTGTTCACACCTTACATTTTTCTTTTACATTTTTATGCTAGGTGTTCCTTTTTTGTTTGTTGATGTAGGATAGTGTCCTAACTGCTAGTATCCTTCTATTAAAAAGTGGTTTACACTTCTCACTATGCTTTTCATCCTAGACAAATTATCTCTTTGATCTGCCCTGTTCTTTTGAGTTTGGATCCTCAAATTCTTAGTGGTCATACCTGAAATTATCTCATCTGTTTAAACCCAGACTAAAATCTCTGAACTTGTTCTCCATGACTGTTGTATTGTGTAGCTTTATGTAGAGTGTTATGGGAGTTTCCCATTTAGAACATACACTTGATATTCACAGAAGAAATTACATTGATTAAATTAGCTTTGGATAAGTACCAAACACAAATTACAAATGTCCTGTGGGAACTGCAGATTCTGTTCCCTCAGGAGATGAGCAGTATAGTGCAAAACAAAGTAAATATAATTTCTATTCCTTTCACAAAACAAAATAGCCATGGGGCATTCACACCACTGTTTTTTCTAGGGCTCCCTGTCATGGAGGAAGGCATATAATTCACTTATGCCTCCCTACCTTGTCCAAAAATTTTCTGGGACCTCTATGCAGTTTCAAGGTGCCTGCTTCATTGGTACCAGGCATCTAACCTCTCTCTGTAGCTCTATAAAAAAACAAATTTAAACTAAACAGTGTTGGATTTATTCAAGGCCACCTTTAGACTCTGGAGAATTCCCTAAACATCAGTCATAGTGAGCACCGTGATACTTGTTTGATATAATTCTCACAGTGATTCCACCCCCCTTATATTGTTTAATGTTATAATAATTGGAGTACCCATTACAAAGGTAAGAAACATGAGTTTTTAGTCTTATCCTTCTCAACCGGTTGAACTTACCTTGAAATTTCAAGACAGCATCCTGGTCGGCAAATTATGAGATGCTGAGTGAGAGCAGTGAGAGCGCTCAGTGCCCTTTTACTGAAGCTTAACCATTGGGTATCCGGGCACTTAACACAGTGGGGCAGATACTAAAAAACCAAGAATGAGCCTTATTTTAGCATAGGAGTTAGAACACTCTGAGAACAGAGGAGCAGAACTAAAATTCAAACCCCTGAAATGTACGTATATTTTACACTGGGCTAGTATTGGCCAAAAAAACCCCAAAAAACAATTGAAAAGTTAAACAGCAAAACAAAGCAAAACAAAAACCCCTGAAACCCTAAGCACCCAAGTTTTTATGTGGGATTAATTTTTAGTTCAGTCAGGGCTTCGGACCAGTTCCCCACAAAGCTGCATGGGTCTAGTCAGTGTCTAGTCAGGGATGGGACCAAGGTGAAGAACATGAAGACAGTGGGACCATCTCTTCAGCAGCAGAGTGCTTTTAGGCCACATGAAAGCAACTGTGTAACTGTAGTCCCCAATTCCTCTCTGTACTAATTTGTATAGAGAATTTATGCAGTTATGATATCCCCCTACACCCTCACACCAACAATCCCTTTAGGGACATTCTCCTAATTTTGGTGATACAGCTTCTAATTTAGCTGAACTGGATTGACTCATTACCTTACTGAGCTTTAACACAGCAACAGCTGCTGTGGGTGGTAACCCATGGCAGCTCTTGGAAGCATACAGTCTTTGAACACCCCTTTCTCTGACAGCACAATGCCATGTGTCTATCACCTTCAGACTTATTCAACATAGAATCATAGAATCATCTAGGTTGGGAGGGACCTTCAAGATCCTCTAGTCCAACTACCAACCTAATTCTGATTAAAAAAAAAAAAAAAGAAAACCCCAAAAAAAAAAAAAAAAAAAAAACCCAAACAAAATCCCATCATTAGACCATGTCAGTAAGCAGTATGTCAACCTGTCCTTTGAATACCTCCAGGGATGGTGACTCAGTCACTTCCCTGGACACCCCATTCCAATGCTTAATAACCCTTTCAGTGTAAAAAATTTTCCTAATCTCCAATTTGAACCTCCCCTGGTGCAGCTTGAAGCCATTTCCTCTTGTCCTATCACTTGTTACTCAGGAGAAGAGGCCAACCCTGGCCTTTCTACAACTGCCTTTCAGGTAGTTGTAGAGAGAGGAAAGGTTTCCCCTCAGCCTACTTTTCTCTGGGCTGAATAACCCCAGCTCCCTCAGCCTCTCCTCATAAGACTTACTCTCCTGATCCCTCACCAACTTCGTTACCCTTCTCTGGACCCTCTCCAGCACTTCAATGTCTTTTTTGTGGTAAGGGGCCCAAAACTGTACTTGAGGTGGGGCCTCACCAGTGCCGAGTACAGGGGAATGATCACCTCCCAAGTCCTACTCACCACGCTGTTCCTGATACAGACCAAGATGCTGGTGGCTTTCTTGGCCACCTGGGCACACTGTTGGCTCATGTTCAGCCAACAGTTGACCACCACCCTAAAATATGTTTTAAAGTGTGGACTATATATAAGGTGTGTACAGTATGGCATTCTGTAATTCTTGTATTTATTTTCTGTGTCCTGTATAATTCTTGAGCTCCCTATGTCCTCTAGTGTCTATCTACCAGCATTGCACAAATCGGCAAACAAGCATGTTTCTATTTTCTTATATCAAATTATTTAAAAAAAAATAGTTTTTAACTTTCCATGCAATCATTTTTTTCCTCTTTCTTATGCCTTTTTCACTAAATATTTAATTAATAGTGAAATTGCTATAGTTATTCTTGTTAAGCACCAGCAGCATGTGTGACAGCATTGTTGATTTTATATATAATTTTCTTGCATACGCACATATGTCTGTTCTCTAATTATCTGTATGCTTCCTGGAGATTTTAGCAACCAGTGTGTATATTTTATTGTGAACATTGATGACAGGTCTTGGTAGGTATTCTGCAGTATTTCCTTACATACTTGAGCACATTCTCCTCTCACCTGGCCATGTAAAAATGTCGCTGAGGACAACAGGAGCTGTTTCTATTATTAATATAATATAATATTTGGGTACAGAGCACAGTACATTTTAACAGAATTTGGACTCTAGCCTACTGTGAAAAGCCATTATGGGAACATGTAATTGACAACTATTTTATTATACAGATACATCGGGAACAAATTCAGATTTCACGTGACCTTTTCTGGGGCCTTCTGAATTCTTGACTATATAGTATTAAAGTGGGATCCAATTAAACTAGTGTTAGCCATTTCAAGTTATACAAACCATAAGCTAATGTGACTAGGCTCCCACTCAAACCTGAAAAATAAAGGTACTTCTAGAGGATGTCTTTCTGTAATACCTACCTAGGAAAAGTCGGATGAATTACTTTGCAGGAGTACCTTGTTCTCCACATTCTTAGGATACACATTAGGATACTTGTCCAGCTTTTACATGGCTGCATTTACCCAGTAATCCCATCCTTCATATCCTTCTAATAGAGGGGAACGGTGTAAGTAATTTTTTTAAGTGTAACAAACCAGTCAAACATGAATAGGTGTTTATTAGATTTGGATGCAATTTACTGCACTAGACTAGTGAAGAACCATCCCATGTGGACTGAATAGAGGTATTTGTATATCTGCAGAAGCAACTTCACACTGGCTGAAATATTCAGATTTCTGAAAACTTAGCTCTTGGAGGGATGGAAGCACTCCCCTGCCATGAGTCACTGCCTAAGCATGCAGGGACAGACACAGGAAAGCCAGTGCTCTGCTGGAGTTGAAATTATTAAGGGATATGAACAGTGACAAGAAAGGCTTCTGTAAGGAGAGTGGTAGCAAAAGTAACTCAAGAAAAATGTGGGCCCATTGCTCAATGGGGTACTGGAGCTAGTGATAAAGGACTTGGAAAGACTGAGGCACATGGTATTTACAGGCAATATTTGACAGGAAGGTCTTGAAGGCACGAAGAATAACCCAGAGTACTGGAATCAACAAGCTGGACATTCACAAGTCCATGGTTCCATATGGACCCAGCTGATACCGCTGAGTATACACCTTCTATCATCTTCAAAAGGTGATGCTGTTTGGGGGAGATCCCTGATAACTGCAGAGAAACAAACGCTTTGCTCATTTTCAAAAAGGGCAAGAAATGTATGGGAAATTGTTGTGGTTTGGCTCAGATGGCAACAAAGGACCACCCTCACCCACCCAGCCGCCAGTGGGTAATTAATACAGTAATTAAGATTACTGAAAAAACTACTGGGGGGGGGGGTATTATTTAATATCCTCCTCAGATTGTATTCTTAGACTGAATTACCTCCCTAACAGGATTAAAACCTCTTAATCTATCACAGACATCAAGGTCTATGATGGTTTATCTGCCATTCTTAATGCAGATAAACCTTTGAGTGGGACGAGAGACTTCATTGCAGTGTTCCTTAGATCTTTGCTGGTAGCACAACAAAAAATATGACACTGGAATTCAGATTCTGTTCCAAGCCTGCCATTCACCTTGGAATTCACATATTTTTCATATTTGAAGTTTATAAATTAATTCAGCCTGTGGCAGGCACTTTGAATAAATATTTTTAAAATTAAATAAATAAAACCAAGTTTATAAGCATCAGAAGGTGGGTTACTGAAATGGGATGTTTTAGTTAAAAAATAATTAATAATGCTATCACCTGCACTTGTAATACCATGCCTTCCTCAGTTTTTCTCGAGATACGTCACGTCACCTCACTTCTCAGAGGATAAAGAATGTTTTAGGGTTTCAAGCTAACTTCACCTATAACACTGAAGCCATTTGATTAAATGAATTTTAAGAGCCATTCAGCAAGAATGAAAGATATCTACTACAACATTTCTTGAAAAATTGCTGATAAGAGCCCAATATATGTTATGAGATAGATTTTGGAGATAAAATTGCAAAACAGACAAGGACAAAACAGAGAAGGATTGGAATGAAAGGTAAAAGCCTAAAGAGGTGTCAGCAAGGTTTGGTAAATATGTTTCTCCACTGAATGTGACAAAGGGTTCCTTTTCTTTCAAAGTGTGGGGTACTATACAGTACTATTTATAACACTGAACAAGTTGTTCCAGAGACTCAGGAAAAAAATATTCAGCTTGTCAGGAAGTTTTATTAACCAGCTAGTGAATGGCTTTAACACACATCATTTTGCAGCATATTGCCATATTCATAGCCATAAATAATAAACAAATTATTAAAACACAAATGTTAATATCTTAGTGATTACAATATGTAGAGCTCAATCCAAATTTTATTGGAAGTAATTTTGTTGACTGTCACAGGCACAGATCAGATGATTCTTGCACCACAGCAATACGCAGAAGAGTTTATGATTCATTTGGCCAAATATTGTTCTTTTTGGTGCTTCTAAATAGCTGACCAGTTTGTGTGATTAAAAATACCTGAGAAAGGAAAAAGAGTGAATTAAAAACATCAAAGAAAGATACAAGCTAAATACCCTGTTCTGCCACAGGCTTGCTCAAGCAAGTCACCTAGGCCCATGCCCACAGAAGTGTCTTGAAATCCATTTCAAGTGGCACATAATTCAGTTAAATGATAAGTGTTTCAGTGCCCTACCACAGAATCATGGAATCCAAGAGGACTCGGACAGGACCTCTAGAGATCATCTAGTCCAACTCCCCTGCTAAAGCAGGATTGCCTAGAGCACATTACTCAGGGCTGCTTCCAGAGAAGGGGACTCCACACCCTTCTGGGCAGCCTGTTCCAGTGCTCTGTCACCCTCACCATAAAGAATTTCTTTCTCATCTTTGAATGGAACTTCCTATGTTCCAGCTTGTGCCTGTTGCCCCTCCCCCTGTCACTAGGAACCACTGAAAAGTGTCTGGCTGCATCTTCCTTCAACCCACCCTTCAGATATTTATAAGCATTAATAAGGTCTCCCCTCAGCCTTCTCTTCTCCAGGCTAAAGAGTCCCAGCTCCCTTTCCTCACAAAGGGAGATGCTCCAATCCTTCAATCATTTTTGTTGCCCTACGCTGGACTCTCTCCAGTAGTTCCCAGCCTCTCTTGAACTGGGGAGCCCAGAACTGGATGCAGTGCTCCAGTTGTGACCTCACCAGTGCAGAGTAGAGAGGGAGAATGATCTCCCTTGACCTACTGGCTACAGTCTTCCCTACACAGCCCAGGATTCCATTGGCCCTCTTGGCAACAATGGCACATTGCTGGCTCATGGATATTTTACTATCTACCAGGACCCCCAGATCCTTCTCCTCAGAAGTGCTTTCCAGCAGGTCCACCCCTAACCTATATTGGTGCCTGGCATTCTATCTCCTCAGGTGCAGGGCCCTACACGTGCCCTTGTTGAACCTCATTAGGTTCTTCTTTGCCCAGTTCTCCAGCCTGTCCAGATCATGCTGGATATGAATCTTGGTCTTCACCTCTTGAACGGGGATAACAGCTCTTTCCCATCTGATGTTTCCCACCAAATGTCAATGATAGTACATTCGAAACCGTGAGACAGTCATGTAATATGATAAGATCAGGTAAATATAAATAAAAAATATTTTCATTACTGAACTACTCCACTCCATAGCTGGAACTTTTTTATCTTTGGGAAGATACTATGTATGGAAGAGGTAAAATAGGTCATACATTAAATTCTAAATGCATGTAAAAATGAACCAATTTAATTTTCAACCTCATGATTTTAGATATCATTAAAAATCCTTCTGCCTGCTTGATGGTACTCAACTTTCAGACTGTATATGGAATGGACAATCAGTTCTTGTTACCATTATTCATATGATTTTGTTTTGATGTTGAAAGCTTTATTCCTCTTTACCCAATAAAATTTTCTCATAGATACATTGGGGGGATAGGTTTCATGATTTTGTATTGTTTGATTTAGAATATTCATGGACTAGGTTCTGTACAAGTAGAGGACAAAAGAGATCTTTTTGTCACAGATTTTACACTCTCTCTAACTGCTTCCTGTCCTCATAATGCTGTTTGCTTTCGCAAATCAGGTCAAAAATTTCATTCAACAAACTTTGGACACCAACATCTGTGATGGTGCTTGAATATATGATGGGAGTTTGTTGGTAACCAGTGCTTGATCTTACTTCTAATTAAAATTGATGGAATGCTTTACAAAATTTCTGAGAGCGTGCCAAAGCAGAATGGCACTGAATTGATTGTTGCCTGCAGCAGAATATCAATATTTTTTGGATTTTTGCTTAAAAATACTCTTACCTGTGTAATTAGCAGGCTGATAGCAATTGCAGTTAAGATCAAAACATTGTTTTCAAACCATGTATTTAAATATTCTTCACATCCCTAAGCAAGATAAATGGATTTAAAAAAAAAAATCATTTAAACTTTGGGAATCACATTGCATCTTTGTGAGAACATACTTTTGAGACCTATAGAATAGAATTTTCTGCATGTTATGATGTTACTTGCCAGAAAGCAAATACATCAGTAATGTATACTGTGGAGAGTTAGCTCTAACATTTTTTAAATTATCTGAACTAAACAGATCATTCTTAAGTAAATCTGATATTTTTGTATGGAGACGTTCCAGAGCTTGTGATTTAATCAAAAGGGAATTTGCTTTTGTGTGACCATAACTGAGACATTACAAGTAAATGCTTGAAAGAATATTTTCAAGTTTTCACTGCTTCTCATGCATTATGCATCCCGAAATGGATGTGCATATTTTCCAGATTACAGCCTATGCTTATTATATTATTTTTAAAATTAAATTATAAATTATTACATGTCTTAAAATTGCTATAAATATAATAAAACATATAAAGCATATATTTTTAATTGATCTTTTAATGACAAGGCTTTGTAGAAACAGGGAACAATTCCAAACTGATGAGTGAAGTTAGACAATACCAGATGTCATTTGACAACATCCTTTCTATTATTTATTGTCTTGCATTGTCAAGAAACAACCTTTGCCCATTGAATTTTTGTTCTCATTGGATAGTCATATTAACACTGGAGCATTTATAGAGGAGAACAGTTTGTATCACTTTGCTCCAGTATTCTATTATCAACTGATGGTATCTGATGGTCCTATGCAGACTGGTCCCGGGATATTAAGACATGTAAATGCCAACGTGAACTGGTCTCGGAAAACAAATCCCGTTTCAATGTTTTGCTCATTATCCTGTATATATCCTGTAAGGTAATGGAGATGCTTTGGAAACAGATAATAAAAACAGGCAGAGACATTGATGACATTCTGTAAGTAACAAATAGTAATTACAAGTGGAAAATGTACTGTATATTTTTTATATACTGTCACTTTCCATTGCCATCATTGATTTGCCCAGCATGAACTTCTGAATGTCAAGATGCTTACTATTTCTTAAACCGCTACTAAACCTCCCTGTGTGTTGACAACTCCCGCTTCTTGAATTATCCTTAATTTAGAACCGCTTACATGACTGACACCTAACGAGTAAAAAACAAGGCTTCAGAGTGATCAAAGACAAGGCAATGAATATTATTAATGCTTTGGCAACTGGAAGCCAAGTCTTGGTGGAAAACATGTTTTGTATACTTTTTCCAAAGTCCATTTCATAGCAAAAGTTACATTCTTCAAGACAAGTTTTGTATTTCTTACCATACTGTATGTTGAATTCCTTGGGACATCACAAAACCATTTTTTCAAAGTGGATGTTGTACACGAACATGGGATCTGAGTACTATTTTCCTTGTTTTTATTACTTTCCCACTGTGTAACATTGTATCTTCCACAACATTCCATCTAGAATAGAAATCCTGTAACTTGGTAACTCCAACATCTATAAGGACTATCACACAGAGGAATTTCCACCCCAGTTATTAGTGCTAGATATTAGTTGATTAAATTAACTAGACAGTTTCTCTCTGTATTCAGTTGAGACAGGTTTCTGCAGGGGATGATTCACCCTCATGTATAATTTCCTATGATATGTACTCAATAGTACAGATTTAAGAACAATACAATTGTAAAATACCTTTTGAAAGGAACTTTCTTTTAGACTGCATATTATTCTAGAATAGATGTACATGGAAAAAAATTACCAACCCAGATTAAAGAAAACCTTTTGGCAATCACCTGTCCCAAGTAATTTCAATGTAGAAACTGTGTGTAAAGAGGAAGCTATATTAAGGGTGTGTTCACTGTGAAGTACAACAAAAAGAAAGAAAATTAGAATGTATTTGAAACAACATAATGAATACTGTTTCATAATGAATGTAGTAAGAAGGAATAGATTTTATAAAACATACTATAATGAATAAAAATAAAACCACAGACACTCTGTTTTACTCTGATGTAGAAACTTCAATTAGGACCAGTTTTTAAAAACTTCTTAGTCGCTTCTCATGCCATATTTGCAAAAACTCTCATGTCTAAGCATGAAATTTTTAGAA
Organism: Nycticryphes semicollaris; assembly: GCA_013400055.1. Lineage (NCBI taxonomy): Eukaryota > Metazoa > Chordata > Aves > Charadriiformes > Rostratulidae > Nycticryphes > Nycticryphes semicollaris. Next base: position 228,364 of record VXBJ01005264.1, read on the forward strand.
AGTCTCCTTATTCTAACTTGTATTTTAGCAACAATTGATCCCTTGTGAAGACATACATCAAACTTGAAGTACAAAGCAAATACCATGCCCTGTTCAACTGGACTTTCAGCTAGTTCTTCTCAATAATCTATTTCAATACCAGTAACACAAAACCAAACCAAACCAAACAATCAAGCAGCCTGAAGAATGTAATTCTTGTCATGTAAGAAATGCCTGGAGTTTTTCATGAGGATGAGGATGAAATTTCAGAAATGTTTTAATTCTTTTGTGGAATGAAAAGTCTGCCATAGTTAGCTTAGAGATGCTAAACACAAGCATCTCATTTTGAAGTTTTGAAGAGTTAATACAGAATATATTGCTTCTATTTTGATGACTTAGTCAAAACTGTTCTTTCTCCAGAAAAACACTCACTTTCAACAACTTCGTAAATTCAGTTAAAAAAATTACCAGCTTTAAGCGGTATATTAAATGTCACCAAAAGTATATAAAAAAATATTTATTCTCTAATAGTGTTTGTGATCTTTTAATTTTTCTCATAGCAGATGCCAATGATGTTATAAAGAGCTGGAAGCATGAAACACAAGACTTGAGGATGGCTGTATTTCATCCAAAGGAACAACTACAATTCACTTTGGCAGATTTAATATTTTATTTAATATTTTATCTGATTTAGATAATAGCAGTGAAATATCTGGAGGATTTTGAAATCTGCCACAATCTGAAGGTGCCCACAAGGACAGGTGGTTGGTAGGTAACTTTGCTGAAATCTGTGCTCCCACAACAGCTCAATAAAACTGAGCCCAACTATACCAGCACATACTATAGCTGCACCATTGACATAATGAGGTCACTATTAATCACTAGAGAAATCAGGAATGCATGAGAGAAGACTGGATTTTCAAAGAACAGATTTTAAATATACATTACAAATGCATTTGTAATCTTGAGTCTAGACATATATGCTTTGTGAGTTATCTGGAATCATAAATTATCTTCAACATTTGTGAAGAACTATAACTCAACGCTGCAAGAAGTCATATTAAGGGACTCACAACTGGCCTATAGAAGTTTATTAAACCATATTAAACTGCTAAGCTGCAGAGTTTGTAATTAAAAGCTCACGATGCAGAATTAATTTGAAAGGTGGATAGCAGGCCACCGATCAAAACCATTGCTAATAACTTCAAAAATGGTTGACCTTATACAAATGCTTTAAAGGACTTTTCTGAAAAATGAAACAAATTTCATGCTGCCAGGCCACATAGAAAAAAAAAAAATTAAACATGTATGCCGAAAGTATTGATTTGCAAGCTCATCTAAGGCTTTAAGCACCATTTCTGAGACAGTCTCAGTGCAATACGTATTCAAATGCTCTCACAGTAGGAGCTCTGCTTTGACCTCACAGCATCTTTGCTTGTCCATTGTTCAGGTGAGTCTTGGGACCTAAGCAGACCAAGCATTTATGATATTTAGCACTGTCAAGACCTTCAGTGATCACAACTCTCTGCTACTACATATATCAAAAAGTCCTTCAAAAGACTAATCTAATAATCCATATAACAGCAAGGAATCTTTCCACCCACATCAGATATTAGCAGCAGATCTTGAAAATTTAATCCCTTACAAAAAGAGTTGGGTTTTTTAAAGCAACTTCTGATTGATATACACATTTTTGGTTGATGCAGTGTATTTGTGGTATTTTATGTTTTTTCCTTACATTGTGCTGAATAACATTCAAAATGTTCCAAACAGGTTCCTGCTCAGCCAGACTCTCATTCCCATATTCAGAAATAACTTCATCAATTCTGTTGTTCCATTGATTGTGGACCTGTTCATAAATATTTATAGCATTTAGTATATATATATATCTTGATAAGAGTGTGGATGGATAGTACAATCCTTGATCTTTATTGATATTCAGATTTCTTCAAGGTTTCTTGCAAGCAGCAGCATTCTAATCAGTTTGCTAAATGTAATCTAAGACATGCCAGAGCACTAACGTGAAATTTGAAAGCAAGCATTTGAAAGATAAATGAAGTGACCCAAAACACATACACAGCACGGGCAGCCACAAGGTGATTAGCTCAAATGGAGGCAGAAGAGCCAGGGAACATAGTATAGATGCATCTGATCTGTTGTGAAATAAGAAATTCTTCCTCTTGTATTTATGTCTAATAAGCACACTTCCTTATAATAATAAGCATAAAACCAAAATTGATTCTACTTGTAATGTGATACAAACTTGCGTGAGCATCATGCAATAACTGGCCAGGACACATGTTGCTTTGGGCTGGGGGAGTCAGCAGCTCCTATAGGCCCTATATTAGGCATGTTGGCAGAGACTGTTAAAATATACCTTCAACAGTAATTGAAGTAGACAAGCTGATAACAAAGACTGTGATTAGAGAGGGTGTAGTAGGGAATACATGCAGAGGAGAACTCCTAGGCCACTCAAACATTTCATTACAAAACAAAAAAGAAATGAGGCTTCTTCAACTCATTCCCTTTGCTGCAGCCATCTTAAAACAAAATTCAAAAGCTTGTGGAATGAAAGATGATGTTACCATCATTTATTATACTTCAGCAGCACTTAATCAAGGTTGAGATCAACTGCAATTGCAGTTGATTAGAAAAAAAAATTAACTGCAATCTTTCAACCAATTTTCCTAGCCCAAATAACTGACATCATTCCTAACAGTTCAAATCTTTCAATACATAAAATCTTCATATAAACCAGGGAGGATTCCATAATTATAAATTAACATTTAATGAAGAATTTTCAATGATACAGATTCACTTTGATGGAATAAAACTAATTTATTTGTGCTGTACCCTGCCTGAATAGCAGCAGGATTTTGCGAACTGTGTGAATCTTATGAGACCAGTGTCATGGGAGGTTTTCTCAAACCATAAACTTTGAAATTATGGAATATGGAAGTGGCCAGGCCAGTACAGATTACCGTCCATATCATGTCGTGAGAAATACTCAAGCTATTGGACTTGTTATATGCAGACAAATAAATGACTGAATGAAGTATCAAAGCAGTACTGTTACTAGCAACAAGCTACAACCAGCTACGTTGGTATTTACTGTTGCTTCCTGTCGTTAAAGCAAAGATACTTATTCCTTACATTAGATCTCAAACCTAAAATACAGACTCAAAACAATTAAAGTATTAATTCAATAGAATACTCTGCATGCCATAATACCAATGCCTACTACAACCAGTCACATAGTGGACTACTGCTATCACCTGGCAGCAGACACAGGTTAGCATTTAATGCTTTCTCCTACCTCTTCTGATGTCCAGGAAAGAAAGAATTTCTGGGTCATCCCTCAGAAATTAATAAAGCTGTCCCTTACACTGTTCATTCCACGTTCCTGAACAGGAAGAGTATGTTTTGTTGCAGAGGAGATACTAGAAATATATTTCCATGCACTCTCCTTTATGACTATTGAACTTCCTCAAAGTTTTCCTCAAGTTTTCTACATCTGCTATGCCTTGTCAATATGTAGAATACTCAAATTCAGACAAATCATTATACAGCACACAGTGAGAATCAACTATTAGATTTTTTTTTCATTAATTGCAATAAACTAATATGAAATTATCAGCAGTCTGGGATAATTTATTTACATACCTCTTCTTTCTTCATGAATATCAGTATCAGTATTGCCATCTGGGTAACAAACACCAGGATCTGAAAACTCTCATACTGAAAAAACACTCAAAATCAGGTATAAACATAATATTGAAAGGGTGAGTAATGCAATAAAAAATTCCAGAAACTCATGTATAATCCTTTATGACTATTATTTAGAGTCATTCCAATGAAAATAATAAAGATTTTTTGCTGGAACCCCTCAGAAAGTGATATCATAGTCTAAGAGGCAGGCTTTAGGCAAAGCACAATTCATTGTTTTGGTCTTAAAGCCATAACTTTCCTGGAAGGTAAAAACTGTTGTTAAGCAGCTGTGCCCCACTGAAGAAAACTCATTATTTCCTGTTTGAATTATCATGGTGCCTAAGCCTCAAATTTAGTCAAGGTCTCCTTTGAGCTATGAGATGCACAAACAAACAAAAAGATAGTTGATGTTTTTAATTTTCAGGAAGACTAAGTTTCACCTTCAGTATCTACTGATCAGTATCTATACTGTGATACTAGGTCTTTCTATGGAAGCCGGAAATGTGACACTTCTTTCTCTTTCATTGTCTAATAAATTGCGAGGCAAAAAGCTACATGCCTAGGGCAGCAGCAAGAATGAAGAAGGAATGAGATCCCTGGTTATAGCACCTGGGTTCCTCTCACTGCTCTGCCTATTGATATTCTCAGTGCTTAACAAATGAATTGGTAGAACAGTTCTCTACTTCATCCTTCACATAGTCTAAAGCAGATTGCTCAAAAAGGATGACAATAAACAAAACCATGTAATCAAGAGTTTTCACAGAATCATGGGATGATTAGAGTTTGAAAGGACCTTAAAGACCACCTAGTTCTGACATCCCTGTCATGGGCAGGGACACCTCCCGCTTAAAAAGCAGGAATTGCCTATAAATGTGGAGTACCCAGGTAGGTCTACATAGCTAAGAGCTTTTTAATCATGCTCTCTGTTTTCATACTGTAGCCATACTGCAGCTACTTGTGCCTTCAACCTGCAACATTTTGGGGCCGGCTTTTCTTTATTTCTTCAGCACATACCAAGCATGTAAGCACATACTTAGTGATAGTTACTCTGCAAAATTTCAATACTAAATTAATTTAAAAACCTCTAAGCTAATAAATACACTGGTTAAATCTTTGTTGCATCAAACTGCAAGTGTTTTGTTATTCAAAACATTCATGCAGTGAAATGGAAGGGTCTTCAGTTCAGGTGTTTAGATTTCATTTGAGCTAGGAATTTATCTAAAAATACCTTTTAACAGCGGATGCTTTAAACCCTATATGTAGAAACAATAATGTCAAGACAGGATCACAGCTTTCATGCACACAAAACTCCTTTTCATTTTATGAGAAAGTTGGAGTATGATAAACACTTACCATGACTAGTAGACATTTGGTTTCCTTAACAATTCCAAGGAATCCCATGGCTGATGTAAAAGTAGTAACAGATCCAACACTAAGCAACATACCAGAAATGTATGCCACTAGCTGGTTTTCAACTGAAGAAACTGTAACACAGTGCATTCATACCATCACTTCTCTTTATTTTTTTTTTTTTTTTGGAGATGTCCAGTTAAAAACTTATTAAAAAAAACCCCAAAACAATTAAACCTTTGCAATGCCATTAGTGAAAGAATGGAAATAGTAGAATGATAAAAGGGCATTATTATTACTTATGCTATCTACAGTCACAGAAAGAAAAAGATATAATTTCATAAATTCAGAGGATGGCAAAAGCATATGAGACGTAAACAGAACACACTCAGTTGAGCAATGTGAACCACACACAATGAAATTGGAGAACAATTACAAGTTTACAGAATTTCTCTGTTTGACAGAAATTAGTAGCACATGTATAAATCCTATGTGGACATAGATATATTTCTCATTAAATTCAGGCTCAGATTCAATGCTATCCTCTCTCTTTGTGACCTGCCACTTTTTATCCACTTTCCAAATATTTTGCATAGATATGGGAAGTAGCAGGGGGTTTCATTACTTCCATCTCAATCCCAGAGCTTACTGAATTACTGCATACAGAATTACTGCATTGGATGGTTCCCATCCCACCAGTTGGGAACGCATGCTCCTTGGCACAGGTCCTCTTTAAGAGAACAGCTGTCGTAATGTGACCCAAAACCTACTTCTCTGTGAAACAATTTGATAGACTCTCTAGGAAAAAGGAATATCTATATGGAGAGGACCCAAATTCCAGCTTGTGTTCATTGCACCTAAATATCCATCTAAAGGATATACAATCTTGTCAAACAGAGGCTAAATGCAGTCTGGTAAATTATATAAAGAAAAGATCAGAGAGCTGATTTATATTTCAGTGATTCATGTATAGGCTGTACACCAAAATAAATAAATAAATAGTATAAATTATAATCATATATAAACTGAAGATATACTGATATTATTTTCCCCTATTTCGATAGTCATGGTAATGACAGAAAAGACACACAGCAGAAAAGAATAACCATGCATTTCAATCCAATACTGCCACCTTGTGAGAAAAAATTCTATAGCTGTTTCTGTTGATTTATCTTGCAATCATTTGAAACAAAAGAAAAATTCTGTTTATACTCACATAACACGCTGAAAAAATTGTTTCTGTCAATTAAAAGCCACAGGCCAAATGTCAAAAGCAGAAGACCCAGAGCCTGAAAAACAAAGAGGATTATTATTTTAATTCAAAACATTTTTAAGCAATTAATTTGAAGCTTCCAAATAAGAAAAAGGAAACAAATTTTTTACCAAGAAAATGCCATTGAAGACACTTAAAAAGTACTTCTGTGTCAGTATTTTATGTCTTCTTTCCATTCTTCTGTTTTCAGTTTTGAATCACATCTGAAAATATAATCATATATTCAGTTCCATATGAAACAGATATAACTAAGCCTATCAATTACAATGGGATTTATATTCTTCAGATAATGTTTCATAATTTTAGACAGTCTCTTGATACATTGAACAAAAAATAGTAGCAACAGCAGAAGCATCAGGATGGCGTCTGGTCTCAATTACATCTAATGTTATATTGTATGTGTTCATTTCTGGTTTTAGCTTTTTTTTTTTCTTATCTACTAGCAACATTTGGAAGCAACATGTATGCAGGAAGATTTATATTGCAGAGATGGCATGAATCACATAGTCTTGATTACACTTATGCTTATATTCTTCAATACATGTAGTTTACTAATTATTAAGGATACCAGCTGAAATAAAGGGGGAGAACCATAGCAAAATAGGAGCCCTCCTTTGTCTAGACAATCTGATTCAATTTCTGTTGGAAATAGCAGATACAGGCTAATGATTTCAGTGTGAGCCAGCACGCAGTTCTAGCAGAGCCATGAGAGCTGTCAAATACTGATACCAATTGTTTTCTCCTGAACTCCAGAGTAAACTTTTAACTTTTTGAAGGGAATCTCCCAGTCACCCCCACTTACTTTTTTCTTCAGTCTTTTGTTGCATAATGTAACAGGATGCAAAAAGTTGAATTCCATTCAAATTAAACTAATTCAATACATACACTTCATCAGTCATCACTAGTAAGTGGGCGATCAGTCAATGGAAAGGCAAGCAGAGAGCCAGCCCATAGCAATGCCCCATGAAATACACACACACACAGTGTGCCTCAGAACCTGAGTACCAACAGCATCACCCTTGAAAATGCTTGCAAATCTTGATAGAACCACAGTGAAGTCACAGGAGCATTCACATCTTGAATGTAGTTTAGCATATTTCAGCAAGAAAGACCTCTAACACTGTAAGTTCTCTGATACAAGACTTATTTCTTATATATCACCATTATTATTATCATTATTGGGTATCAGATTTTATGGGCCTATCAAGATTTTTGCACAGTGAAACTCTTCCATTTGTCTCCCACCTCATGTTCCCTTTCACCTTTCTTGCCTCTTCTGGAAACATGCTCTGGCATTTTGGTCTGCCTGGCTTTGCAGTACAAACCGAAAAAAGTCCAAGAGCAGTGTCAGAAGATGGTTTCTGCAACAGCAGCTGATGGCAGCGTCCTACACTTCTTATGTGTAAAGCAGGCAGGCACACAGATGAGTGAACATAAACAGCATGCACATACTCTTAAAGAAGTATTTTTTTTTAATGCAAAGGGTCATGTTTGAAAGGAATTATGCTTGTCTTGTGTCAGGATTACTACAGATTGATTACAACAAGAAGTTATGTCTTCTGTTATTTGTAAAACAGAAAAAAAATGACAAAGTTGAAACTTCTGCGGTCAAAAAATACCTTGCATTAACAACTTATTTTACATACAAAACATATGTTACATATGTATCAAATTTGTTGATTAGAAGAAAAGATTCGGCAAACACAAGCTTTGTCTGCCCTGTCAAGATCCTTATTGCCTTTAGGTGCTGAATTGCACAATGAAGAAAGCTATAAACTTCTTAATCTAGTTCTACAATGGATTCGGGTCTATAAAGCACTATGTCAACTTATGACTGTATTAAATAACAGGTTTTGCACTTTCCCGTAGGAAAAGTAATTAAACTTTGTCAGAATTTTCAAAATCAGAATGCATTAAACATTGGTGCAATGCATTGTTCTAGTAAAAGACCCTGAACATATTTCACTAGCAAACTGGCATCTGCAATACTTCTGTTGTAATAAGCACGTTGTTGTAATGCTTTATTTTGAGCAATTTTGTGAACAATACAGTTCATCTTATCTGAAAAATGGAAATATTACTTTATAAAATTATGTATATTTTACATTACATTGTTACTTCACAAGATGATCCTTACCAGCTCTGAATACCTCTTAAAGAGCACAGTCTCATAATGATGCATTTCTTCCTGAAGTCCAACTTAACCACATGCTTACAGCAAGAAGCTTTCTTCTGTTGATCAGCCCAAACTTCCTGGTTACAGGCCTACAGAAACATGGGGGTTTTTATTGGCAAAGTTGTTTGCTAAATGCCTGTGGTCCTCAGTCACCATGATCCCAGGGTAACTCACATTACAAAACAACTGTCTAGGGCACATTCAACTTGGTGCTTGAAGATTTTTTTCTTAAACTGATCACATTGAAAAGTACACTGGTTACACAATTCTGTAAAGTACAAGACATCACAGGGTGGGTTTCAAATGAATGATTTATTTTGTTGTTTTGAGATTTGAATGTCTTACTCATCCATAATACCAGTAAGAAAATGTTAAAAGGTCACCCTTGAATCCAGTATCCTGACGTTAACTGCTGTTAGGTGTTTTAGTTTATTTTAAAGACTCAGTTTAAAATACTGAGTTTATTTTAAAGACAGGGGGAGATAGGGAAAACATCCTACTATCCTTGGCAGTTCCTTCCCATTACTCACGAAAGTGCTTTTTTTCTACATAAAACCTGTCTTTACCTTCTGGTTCTTATATTTCTATTACACATCTTTGCATCTTGATACCCCTAATCAGACTATAGCAACACATGCGTTCCCTATAAATACTGTTACACACTAAAATAACGTTGCCTGCACCTTCCTTGCCCGAAATCACTTTTCTAGACTGAATCGCGTGGAGTCTTTAATTCCCCAGCTGGACATTTTCTCCAGCTCTCAGATAATTTGATTGTGAATGTTGATTGGTTTTTTTGAACTATGATTTTCGGTACTCTGCTGGCCACACAGGCGGCAGGCTGTGCCCAGCAGCCTGTTCCCCTGCATCCTTCTGGCCTGGCTTGACTCATCACCCCAGCCCCAGCCTCCCCCTGCTGTGGGACTGGCCGCTGGCCACCGCAACTGGATACCAGCGGGCCACTGGCCTTCCCACACCAGTGTGCAAAGGCAGAAGGGATGTCTGGCAGGTTTTCATTTCTCAAGCCCCTGGAGTTCTCCTGGCCAACAGGAAGCAAAACCCCCAGTATTTTAACCCACCTATATAGCCTTTGTCTATGGCCTGCTTCTATTATTAGGGTCCGTCCTTGTGTCTGCCCCCACTCTCCCCTCACCCCCCCAAAGCTCCTTCCAATTCACTCTGAACATTAATCATAATAATCATAGAATTGTCTAGGTTGGAAGGGACTTTTAAGATCATCGACTCCAAACATCAACCTAACATTGCCAAAAACACCACTAAACCATGTCCCTCAGCACCGCATCCACCCATCTTTTAAGTATCTCCAGGGATGGTGACTCCACCACTTCCCTGGGCAGCTTGTTCTAATGTTTGACTACACTTTCAGTGCACAAATTTTTTCCTAATATCCAAAGTCCAGTCCATTACATAAAATACAATTAAAAAATAAAAAATAAAATAAATAAAATAAAATAAAATAAAATAAAATAAAATAAAATAAAATAAAATAAAATAAAATAAAATAAAATAAAATAAAATATTAGGGAAAAAAACAGACTGCCAGGTATTTGGCCCCAGAATGGCTACCTTGCCACAGAACGCACGACCGCTGACCAAGTTTGGACCCTGCCGCTCGCCTTCCGAGCCGCTGTTGCCCGTTGCCGTGGTGACGCTCCCGGTTTAACAGCGCGGCAGCGGCGACGCTCTCGTCGTCCCCGCGGAGGGCCTGAACGGGGGTTGTGAAGGGCTGCGGAATTTCAGGGTGGAGGGGCGGGCGGTCTCTGGAGGCAGCCAGGAAGGCGGAGGCTCCGGTAGGGGCTCGGCTGGAGGAAAAGTGAGTGAGCTACACGGGGTGTATTACCGGAGGGCTATGGGCTCCTTGCGGGGCAGGACTACAGCTCCCAGCATGCAAAGAGAGCGTCTATGGTCATTCGGGCACAACCTCTGCTCCGCAAGGCCTTCTGGGAGATGTAGTTTATCTCATCGAGGAGCTGCTTCTTCACAGCAGAGATGCGCTCAACGTTTCCCTCTTCCTGCTCCAGCAGCTGGCAAGGAATGAGAAGCTGCTCGCTGCCTCTCACAGAGCGGGTCTAGGCTGCCTCCCTTGTCCCCAAATTTGGGCTAGGGGTGAGGAGGGAGGTGCAGGTTGCAGAGGTTACTGCCAGGGATTCTTTCCCCTCCTGCCTGGATTTGTCTATAAGTTTTGTACTTCTGTAGGATAAGCCATTTCTCACTGCTTTCCTTGAATCATTACATCTTCACTGGGTGTTTTCTGCATTCTTATTTTGTAATTGTTAGTGTGTATTTATTGTTAGGAGCATTTTTATTTTTTTTTTTAAATTTGCAGCTACTAAGTCTGGGAAAAAAACTTGAGAGGCTTAGGTCATGGCACTGATACTGTCCATAGAGAACAGAGAGCAGACAGGCGTTTCTAGTATTCAAATCTGGTAACACTTGCAAAATTGATAGGGGTAGGCTGAGGGGGGTTTCTCTTATCACAAACTATCGTTTTTCTTAATTTTTGCTGGCTGGTATGGAGTGAGATGTTCAGAACAAGTTTATCCTGTTCCTTTTCATGTTTTAAGCCAACTATTCAATAAACACCTCTGAATGAACTTATGGTAAATGAGCACCCTCTTTATTGTGGTTCATGCAGTGCTGAAAGTGAATATTTTCTTTATGTAGCTTTGAAAGCAGATAAGACACTGTGGGACATAGAATGTCAGAAGATATCGAAGGAATTGAAAAAGAAATAGAAATTGAATTAAGCAGAATCAGTGTTTCTTCCCTTGAAGCAGATGATCCTGACACAGAGGTATCAGACGAAGCTTTGAGTGACAGTGAGACAGTAAGTATTCAATGAGCTACCACTGCTTCTATTTCTGCTTGAAAGTAGTACAGGCATTGGGAAACCTATCTGATGAACTTTTCTTGATGCACCTAACCTGAGGATTTCTTCTGAAAAGTAATCTCAGTAGTGTTGCTTCATGAAAAATGTCACTTCTCCTGGTGACAATATAAAAGATGAATATCAGCGTTCTGCTTAAGTGAGAAAATCAGGCTTGTAGATAATGATTTGATTTAGAATCCTCTGAAACAGGAAGATTTTTATTGAGGCTAATGAGGTAGATTAAATCTGGTGAATAAACCAGAGATGCTTCATTTAAATCTATATTTAAATCTTACAAGAGACTGTCATAAGATGATTTGAACATTTCCTGATATTTTATATGAATTGATGCTTCAAGCCCTCTTTTTTTGGATGACTTCTAATTTTGGGTTATTTGGGTCCTTTTCAGTTATTTTAATCTTTCAGACTTGTATCAAAGGACTGCCCTACAGAATATTAGGGTAGATGATACTGGTCGTATGTGACCATAAATCATATGTTTGATATGACATAAAGACAGGCAAAAGCATCAGTGATATTTATTTATTCATGCACATCCTAAATGCCAGCAACATTTACCTCAATTTACACATCCGAAAAAGTTTTTTGAATAGAAAGTATCTATGTAGTAGAGAAACTTGAAGCATCTGATTTACATGCATACTTTACACTCTAGGAAATTTAATTTTTTTATTTTTTTTTAAAGAGTCTGAACATTTTTAAGACAAAGATCCTGTGAATCGTAGGGATTCATTAAAGCTTGCCTCAACCTTTCTCTTAATTTTTTGATCCAACATAATTATAAAGAAAATGTAAGCTGAAACACATTTCTGATGACAGTGAAAGATAAGTTACTGAAATATGTTCCAATCAAAATTAAATTAGAATGTAATTAAAAATGAGAAGTATTAATTGTTCAGTGGATGATAAAACAATGGGAAGAGTGCAGGAACTGGGACCAATTTTTGTACTAATTGCTACTAAATCTCCATCAGTGCTTTATAGGTGAAGCCAAAAACAAGCCTTTATTCTTTCATGTTCAGTATTTACCTCTGGTCATGACTGTGAGATGACAATGTGAAATTTATTTCAAACACCATGTTTTTCTAGATTTCAGATGACTTGCCAGAATCAGTTCTCTCCTATTTAAACTTTATAAAGAGCAGAAATCAAGACGCTGAAAAGCTTATACTGCAAGACTTAGAAGATGAAGAAGCTACAAGTAAGCAGGGATCTCAGTTAAAATATTTACGCAAAATTTTAAGTAGAGCCAGCAGTGAAACCTATTGCATCAGCTTCTGAATGCATGCTGAAAATCTCTAAGAATAAAACTATCCAATGCTGTCTTCTCAGATCAACAGCTGAGCATGAATTGAATCTTTCTAAAAATTCATCTAATGCTAAACCACAGATCAAAGCAAGTTACAGGATCGTCCTCTGAAACAGGACCTAGGCCAGACTCTTCATATGAAACTAAAATGAAGTCAGTAGGAACTGAATTTAAGAATACAGATAGTGTTGAACCCAATAGGATATTTTAGAGATATACACACGAGCATTAAATGAGATTAACCTTGTAACTGGGGACAATATTGCTGTGTCAGCTCTGTATCTGAAGCCGAGCTCATAGTTTCAATGCCCGAGAGCTGTCACTGTCTGTTCCACTCTAGTTTTTCATGTCATCTTGAGTTTTTGTGCTCATTTAATGTTACTCTATTCTTATGGGGTTTTTTGTTTTTTTTTTTTTTTTTTGTAATGGACACATTGTTTTTGTAGTTCTTTGTCAGTTTTTGACCTATCTGATACAAGTTTGGTTGTATTTTTCTACACAGAAAACATTCTGCTGTGTTTATCCTGTGGAATTCTTTTGTATTTGCTATCACTGGATTTTTACAGTATCATTGTGTGTGTTTCAGTTACACATATGTACTTTGAGTGAGCCTTTAATGACCTTGAGTAAATATGAGTAAAATTCAAGGCATGGTGGGGGAGCAGTTAAAGCACTTTTTCCTTTAAAACTCTTATTTTATTTTAAAGAAATATAGTTTCTAACCAGTATAGAGCAGAACTGAATACTGGTAAGGGTTTTTTCTCTCTGTGTACTAAATTATGTAATTATTTCTTCTTTAGGTAACATTTGTGGAGTAGTTTCTTGCCGTACTTCAGATTACTTGGCAGAATTGGCTTCTGAATATAATGAAGATCCAGATCAATTTAAAAAAAGGGTATTCTCTATTTAACCAATATAGTGAACAAAATTCTATCAAGTAGTATAGCTTGATAGCTGTATTACTATGTAGCTATATATATATAGCTGTATCAAGTTAGTTTACATGCACTTCCTTGGCCTCCTAAGGAGACCCATAGATGTGTTCAGTTTTGTTTCTGTCAGACTGCGTAAGGTATTAAGAAGAATTTGTCTATGCTATTCTTCAGAGCTGGGACATCAGTTCTAATATACCGTGTATATAAGTTTTAAAATTTGGAATAAATTCTCTGTCGGTAGTTGAGATGCTGAGCAAAAAATCAACATAATTAAACAAAACTGAGTAATCCTTTATTGTTAATTATTTACAGAATATTATCTCAACAGTATGGTAACACTTTTAAACTGCCCTAATCTTATTCTTTTTTTGATGATCAGGAGGATGTGATACTCTTAGTCTTGCTCTTAATATTCTGCATTATTTTACAGAGAAGCTAAACATAATAATGTCTGTAACTTTCAAAGACAAATCAAGAGTTATGAACCTGGGTATTTTTATATTTTCATAGCATTTGACTGAATAATTTGCTGAAGTTCTTAGAAAAACATAAACCTGTATTCAATTTAATCACTTTTATATTGTCGCCTGGCTTTTATTAGTGAGCACTTTTGCAAACATGAATTTTTCTTCTTGGAAGACCATTGTTTAGAACAGCACAATTACTTCATTAATATATGCCCCAAGCATGTGATGAACAGATGATAAATGAGAAGGAATAGATTACTTCTTGCCAATAAAGAACAATGAAAGAAATTCAACATTCTTCATGTCATGCCCATAGCATTATTTGAAAATAGACTTCTTAAAAATTTACTCTATAGCTAGTTCTTCCCCTGTGTGCCTAGCAGTATTAATGCATAATTATAGTGCTTAGTTCCTCAGAAATAAGACAAATCCCAAATGCAAAACATTCATTTTTCCAAGTAGAAATGTAAAATATATCTAAAAACTATATAGAAATATTATGTATTTTGGTAAATATTATATTTATTACTCCAGAAAACAATATTTGAACTGATACATTTGCATTATTCAATTTCTAAGGATTCCGGTCAGTAGGAGGTTTTGTATTGTACTTGTCATATGATGAGAAGCTTGTCCTTGTTCTGGAAGACTTTCATAATGTTGTGCTTTAAAATTTTGTTTCCTGTTTCCTCATGACAACATTAAATTATATTAGGTACTGTCTGAAATTGAAAATGAAGACTTGCAGATTGCTCCACCACCTAGTTATAACAGTCAGTCCACCACTGATGCAGTGGTCGTTGATGACCATTTTGTTACAGGTGAGCAAACGCATTAGTTATTTGGTTGAGTTATCTTTAGCATCGTAACACTATTTCCTGCTTTTCTGTTTCTGTGAGTATCATAACGTTCTTTCTAAAGAATTACACATTACAGTATGCAGTAGATTTTAATACTTCGTGAATTAAACATGACCACATGGCTGTACTTTTCTCTTATTTCAGGATCACAAAATTATCCTAGGCTTTAATGATAGAAATTTGACTAAAAAAATACTACCCAGAAATTATTTAAATAATTATGGCTACAAATGGAAACCAGACTGGAGGCACTGTACTTTGGCCACAACTTCGTTTATGGGGTTTTTTTATAGTCACATTGTCTGGGAATGTTTCCCTTTGCCATGGCCTTTGCATGTTTTGGGGGGGAGTGCATCAGTTGTAAAACCCCTGCAGATAGCCCCAGGAGACATTAAACCTGAAGCCAAAGTGTAATCCTGAAATATATATTGGTAGAATGACCATGATTGTAGCAAAGTCAGTAAGTGTGCGTCATGATAATAAGACATCTCTGATAAAAAAATTCTTGTGTTGTAGTTCTGATTTCCTTGGGGATATATATTGCTGGCTATTATCAGCACAGAATCCTTTTCTTGTCAATAATTTAAGACTGTTTAGTGTCCCCCAATGTTTATTAAAAAAAAATAAAAGGTTTGTTTGTTTGATTACAAATTTGTAGCTGATGCTGCAATAAGCTTTGCTCATTGTGAAGTAGAAGAAAAGTGTAGACAAGAATTTGAGCAGTGGGAGAAAAGACAAAAGGGTCTTGAAGATGAGAAGAGGGAAAAGTGGAAAGCTGAGAGGGAAGCACAGGAGAAGCATAATGAAGAGGAACACGCAAGAAGGGTGCAGCGTTTGGAGGAATTTGAGGCTGAAAGAATAAAATTAGAGCTTCTTCATAAGGTAATTAATGATATTAAAGCCAATCTGTTTCTGTCTATACTATCTGAATTCAAGATCTAGTGGGAAAAATAGAGTACTATCCCAAACTGCATAACTGTCCTAAACTCTGTCTGCTGTGACACCAAAGTGAGATGTAAGACATGTGAAAGTACAATCCATTGGGATTTATGCCTTTACTGCTTTGATCAACAGTGAATGATTTTGCTATGCTAAATGGTAAATTATTCTTTAGGCTTTACCCTTACTAAGTGATTATATTATAACATAAGCCAAAGTACCGTAACTGAGAGTTATGTTAAATTATTCACAAATGAAAAATAGTCAGTGTGGTTTAAAATAGTTACTGTAGACATTCCACCTCAATTTCACTGTTAGATGAAAAATCACAGGTGAAGTAATCTGAAACAAAATAATTCCATTCAGAAATGCTGGTGCTGTGGTTCATCTGGGTAAAAGTTGCCACACTCCCTTTTTCTTACCTGTATTCAGGTGACCGAGTCAGGCTTAATCTACTGAGTTCTGCCTCAAGAAGACATGACTTCATATGCTGACTGGTTGTGTTTTCAGAGTGTCTAGCTGTGTTTTGTTATAGTGCACACAAAAGGATAAAATTTGGTAACTCTCTACATAGGAGCATAAGAATGTGGAAAAGATGTAACCCTCAAATATCATACTTGTTGGGTCACAATATTTTATTATTTAGCTTAAATTTTTCTGGTTTGGGAGAGGCATTAACATTACATATTCAATTAACTAATTTGTACCTTTATAAAGAGGTGAGCATTGTAGTCCCAGCAAGGTAATTTGAAGTCACCAAAATTAAGGAAGGGCTTAGTAAGTGACAA
The DNA here is from genome assembly GCA_013400055.1 of Nycticryphes semicollaris. Lineage (NCBI taxonomy): Eukaryota > Metazoa > Chordata > Aves > Charadriiformes > Rostratulidae > Nycticryphes > Nycticryphes semicollaris. The sequence continues at coordinate 245,059 of VXBJ01005264.1, forward strand.
AACCTTTGATCCCTTAAGGCCAGTTTAGCGTTTGAGATAGTTCCCTTTTCAACAGACACAAAATTGATTAGGCTTCCTCTGCTCTTTGATGTCGTAAATCATTTTTGGATGTAGAATGGCTTACTTTCTCTAGAAAAGGTGGGGCATTTGGACACTTTGGTAGTGCTGTTGCTAGAGGCAAGAGATGGAAACTACTTTCCCCTGTTACAGAAAGATCTAGACTTACAGTCTCCTATTCGCTGAACAGCATGCGTCTGAACATGGATGAAAAGCGGTACTTAAGCACCTGGCAGACTTTGCCTAAGTTGGAAGTGCTAGTTTATTTATACTGGTTCCTTCATACACTGCTGTGTATTTAGGTTGCCTGGTACTGATTTATCTTGGTTCCACCAGGAGTTGGGTGGTTCTGGATCAGCCCCTTTTTTTAGGTAGTAATTGTCTGCTAATTTTCAGTCAGATGTAATTCCAGATCACTTGAGGTTGGTTTTTTTTTTTCTGATTTTGGCGGAAGGGGGAGAGGCTATTTATTTCCAAATAGAGAGAGAATAGACTCAAACTTTAATTTTTCCATTGAGAAACAATTTCAATGAAAAAAATTTCTTTACTGAAAAAAATTCCAGTTTATAAGATGATATAATAATCTATAGCATGCCAATGCAATTCTTAATTATACTTTCTGAGCTTTTATTTTTGTTATGTTGCTATTATCTACCTGTAGTTTAAATGTTGGCTTCATAAGTGTAGTTTTCATCTCCAATAGTAGTACAGAATTTGCAGATGAAGGTGTCAGTTGTTTGGGTCGGTAACGAGATCTTGATTTTTTATTTTTTTTTTTGAAGATGTGCATCTGTCAGTACATAGACAAGTCTGCATTACTGACCTGAGTGTCCGGTTGTTTATTTTGATCCTCACAGACCTAAGTTGCTCATTTTAATTCAGTCATTCACAAATGTGTATGGCTGGATAATCATGAAGATGCAGGAGATGGGAGAGAGGGTGTTCTGGATGTTTCATGGTTTGTACAATATTTATCTAAGTTAATTTGTTGTGCAGAAACAGCAAACTGTGTTGGAAGATGAGTTACAGAAAGAAAAGAAAGCTTGGAGAGACAAAATGATGCACCGTAAGGTAAGGTTGTACAATGAGCTTTTGTCACATGACTGTGATATAACTATCATTTAGTTGAGAATAAATGTTATTCTGGAAGGGTTAATACATTAGACTGTGTTTATTAATGATAAATATTTGCCAACGCATGTTCTATTTAAAAAGTAATTTAAGTCCATCCTACTTGTTTTGGCCTAGGAATTGATAATGAGGCTACAGTTGCAAATGGAAGAGGAGAAAAAGGCATTGGATGAGCAGAAAGCAAAAGAAATGCAACATCTGGCAGAACAACAGAATACAGCAGCTGTGAAAATCCAAGCTAGAATTAGATCATATTTAGTCCATAAAAAATATGCTCCCATCTTAAAGGAACGTAAGGACGAAATAAAAATGAAGCAGAAAATGCTAGAAGAATTAGAGAGAGAAATGAAAGAAAAAGAGGAAAAAAGGAGGAGACGAATGGAGGAAAAGAGACAAAAGAAAGAAGAGGAAAAAAAGACACAAGAAGAACTTGAAAGACAGGAATATTTGGAACAGGTGAGGAGACGAGAAGAATATGAGAAAAAGAAAGAAAGCCTGAAACTTGAAAAACAGATGCAAATAAGAAGAGAAGAACAGAGAAAACTAGGAGAAAAAAGAGCAAAATCTGTGATGAGTGAAAGTAGAGAAAACAACAAAGGAGACATAAAAAAGGATAAGCAGACAGAAAATACAAAAGTAATAAGAGAACAGAAGAAGGAACTAAATAAGCAAGTAGAGGAACAAAAAGAAAAACACACTGAAATGATGCATGATACAAATAATTGGATGATTCCAGCTGACAGAAATTTGACAGCAACACCAAATACACTAGGCTCTGAAAAGAAACACTCTTCCCAAGTAAATAATAAGAACATACACATAAATTCAATAACACATGTAGAAAAAAGTTACTCACAAGCTAGAGATCTTAATAAAGCTCAAAGCAGTCATACATCAAAGGATGACTCTGTTAATTTTGGAGCTAATGACATGGTAGAAAATAAGACAAAAAATATATGCAGCAGTTCACCAAATGTTCAGTCAAATGCTGATAATAGAGAAGTCGAAGATCAATTTTCTCAGTCCGAATCAATGGAGAAAACTGTGCTTCTAATGGAAAGTGCTAGTCAGGAAGTCAGTGAGTCCTGGGACAGAATTCAAGATGTACCTGAGTGTTCCAGTAGACTAATGCTTCCTGAGGATATTGAAAAGAAGAGGATAAACTGGATGAACACATGTAAACCTTGGTCTAAAATATATGAAGAAAACCAAGGAAAGCAAGCAACTATAAAAAAAAGACCAAGGAAAAGTTCAGTTAGCAAGATGCCTCCGTTAAGTACGCAGGAGATATTTAATAGTGGCCCTTGGAGTTCTTTGCAGCAGGTAATTAACTATTCAGAAGATTTAGAATGAAATGGGAAGCCTTTTTATTTATTTATTTATTTATTTATTTTATTTTGGATTTGATATGTCAGCAGAATGCTGTTTTGGAAGAGGAGTAGATTGTCATTTAGCAGGATGATTCAGATGATTGATAGCATCTTAAGTCCGTAAAAGACAGGAGCTCCTAGGTCCTATTTTCTGCTAAATTAACATGGTTTTGCCTTTGTATGAGGGTGCTGCCCATCTAACCCCTTCAACTTGTCTCTTCCAGAAGAAAGATATTGCTGATCAGCTTATAAATGGTGGTTTGCTACATAGAAAATCTCTTGGTTCTCAGCACTTACTTATCACTTACTGACTTACCATTGTATGCTTTTTCTGTGCTCTCGTCTTGGTATCCACTCTGAGATTCCATACTAGACTACATACACTTTTAGTCTGAACTGGGTTTGTCTATTCTTGTACATTCACTCACTCTTTATTTACGATGCTGTGATGGGAAAGAATTCACATTTTAATTGCTTTGCTTAGCATTAATCTTCGATCAATTCAGATTCAATGTCATTAGCATTGAAAATAAATGTAATTTATTTTAAGGTGGGTGTTTAAATCAAACAGATTATTTTCATCATAACTTCTCCCAATTAATTTGCCAAACTTATAATTGTCATCTTTTTCTATATGAAAGGCTTAACATCAGTTGCTTGCATTTTCTAAGACGCTAATAGAATGTAGCTTTGATGATCTTTAAAAAGAAAATTACCATAATGTGACATTGTACAATGAATGTTCAATATGCAAACAATTAATTTTATTTATCAATAAATGCATATAGGTCACAACACTTACACTTGAAGATTTGCCAGCTTGTAGCCTCTCCACATTATCTGCGTGTCCAAATCTTCAAGTTTTGACTCTGAGGCGCTGTGGACTAGCTGCGCTGGAAGGACTAAGTAGCTGCAAAGACTTAAAGTATATCAATGTTGAGGTACCAAGCATATTTAATCCTTCAGTGTAACCCAGGGAGAACTGCCAGTTTTGCTGCTCAGGTGTTTATGCAGTTGCATCCAACTGACTATATAACTTTAAGTGCCTCAAGAGTGCAGGAATATCAACACAATACTCCCGCATGTTAACAAAGCATTTTATGTAGCAATTTGCACTGTACTATAGCAACATCCTGTAAATCAATCAAGCTGTACTGAGAGACGTGTGTGATAGTATCAGTCTAGGCTTAGTATGTATGGCACAGTGGTAAATCTTTGTTACTTCAGTCCCTCCAACTCATGAGTCAGCAGATGCTGTTCACCATAGCAGATGACCAGCTTAAGCAGGAGTAAGCAGAAGGAAGAGTCCTTTGCAATACACACCTTGAATATTAGTTGAAATTACTCACATATATGCTCAAGGAATGGTACAATATCTAGGTACTTGCTACTGCACCATTGTAAATTTAATGACTAAAGAAAAAGTTTTACTCTGTGATACATTGCAGTTCCAGAACTTGACAATTTGCACAAAATGTTTCTGTTCACAATTTTATTGCATGTATTTTAACAACACCAATTCATGAGACATTTAATATGCCCTTTTTATTTGTAGAAACCTTGGATGTTTCTGCTTGCCCAGTAATGGGTGTTCTTTCCAAAGTATGGGACTTCTGTTGGTTTTGGGTTTTGTAATTAAATTTGGAGAAGAGAGCTGATAATAATTATAGTTAAAGGAGTTAATTATAGTTAAGTAGCTTTGCAATAGGGCAGGTTGAAATACTTGTGTACTCTTCTGGGTTTTTTTTATCTATTCAGAATGCGCTGTCTGGGATTTGATAATTTTAAGTACCTCAAATACAAGAGTATTAGTATTAGGGTGTAGTTAATATCTAAGCTCCAAGTTTTACTAAACCTGTTATTTATACGTGAATTTTTTTAGCTCATATATTGCCTCCTATCAGTTTTGGTTTTGTGGTTTGTGTTTGTTTGGGTTTTTTAATTTTAAAAAGTTTTGCTTTAAATAATATGCAGCATTGCTTTACTGGGATATGTCAGGATAATTTATTTAAATAGAAGATGCTTACATATTCTTTATTAATAATTTAATAATTATATTTTCTGTTAATCGTAATACTTTATATTTTTGCTGTGCCAGCTAAAGTGGCAGTTGTCTTCCATTCAACCTTAATCAAGAAACAACCTCTTTAGTGACAGTTGAAACAGTCTAAGATTGTTTCATGGGTATTTCACACACAGCTGAAGTACCTCCATTTCCCTTGGATGTTCATTCCTACTTGATATTGTCCCTTATTTTGTTGATACAAAAGCTAGCATTTAAGCCACCGTAGCAGTTCTCTGCTTTAATGTACTGGTGCAACTGGCTGTCCAAGGGCAGGAATCAGTGTTACGGCTTCCAAAGGAAACCTGTATGCATCTCTGCCTGCAGCAGAACACACTAAATCTAGTCAGCATGTTAATCCTGGAACAGCAATTAGATTCTTTGACTTAATTAGTTCGTAACAAAGGCAAGGAATTTAAGTTTTGCTTGTTTGAGCACCTGTTGAACAGGTGAAAACTAGATTTAAATATTAAGGGCAGCAAATAGTGAAATAAAAATCCGAGGAAGCATTATTAAAATGGCCTGGGTAGAGGACTGTTAAGAGCAAGTTCTCCTGGGGGGAAGAACATTAGCTGAGAACAGTGTTAATGTTTGTGACCAAAGTATGTCTAAATGCAGATTTTCAGTATTAACAATTCAGTAGTAAACATGATAGTTTCTATACAGTTTCTTAGTTCAGTTTCCCAGGATTTGAAAAGCTAGGAAAGCATAAATGGAGATCACTCTGTCCTTAACTGCTCATTACATTCTTTATCTCAACTTCTTCAGAAGACATTTTCAGAGCCAGGATGAAGTTTGAGATGTATTTTTTGCTCTATCTCAGCAGGACACAAAAAGCAGTTTCTATGACTTATCAATTTATTTTCTTAATGGAAAAAATGGAGATGCTCTTACTCCTAGCTAGAAGTTTATCATAAAAATAAGGAATTACAACAATCTATCATATTTCTGCACTGAATTCTGGTATTTCACTTCAAGTGCTATTTAATAGTCTCATTTTCCTATATTGCAGGAAAACAACATTCAGATAATTGACTGTGAAAATCTAGAAAATCTCTGTGTTCTGATTCTGAACAAGAACCATCTTTCATCAATTTGTGGCTTAGATGGCTGTGTAAATCTCCAAAATCTTGAACTTTCCTACAATAGAATCACTCGAATTGGTAAGAAAATTAATAAAAAGCCCTATTCCTATTTGTATAACAATATTTGTGCTGTTTATATTCAGAATTATACTTCGCTCAGATCCAGGGCCAACCAGCTGCTAAACCCAAGGAGAATGAGGAAACAGAACAGACAGACCTGCATTTTAAAGCAGTCACAACTTCACATTTATTTGTATTATGGCTTAGCTATTGCCACATATTCTGTCTACCCATTCATATAACTATTTTAAGCCAAAGGGAACTACAAATTTTTCTAGAAGGGCCCCTAAAACTACCGGCACTAACTCAGCTGGAATGCGTGAGTAGCCTAAGTTCAGCTTATCTACAGAAGCAATTAATACAAAGCCTAGCCTTGCAACTGCAGAAAATGCTAGTGTGTTCCTGACTAGCACAGTAAGTAGTTATATGTAAATCATATTATCTATCTGAGTTTGTGAACCATGTTAACACTGGACCACGGCATCCCTTCCTAATAAAATGCTGTCCATTCTGACTCCGAACTATTGTTCTATATTCCCCTCCCACTCTGGCTCTTCACTGCTAGTCATTGCCCCAGAGCTGGAGAAAAAAATGAGTCTAAGGTAAAATGCAAAGCTCTTAGGAAGATGCAGTTATGCCAACCCCTATTATATCTAAAGAGGCCGTTTATTATATTTGTTAGATCCAACAGTTGGCAGGCAAGAGGTCTACCTGGTTAACTACCAGGTTACATGCACCCAGACCACTCAGCAGATATATCAATACATCAAACCTTTCTGACAGCAGATGGATGTTTTCTGTTGGCCAGCCAGGAATTTTTCATGTAGAGAACAAGTGTTTGCCTCTTTGCCTGGGCTGCCTCTCTGCTTGTACTAACACTTGCCCTGTGAAGTGCAAAAGGGATGGATATTGTGTCTCACTTCTGGCAAGCCAAAAATATTGCATTGTAAACCTTGTCTTATGTAGATTTGGTATAGATGTAATCAGGATCCAGAGCCTTTTCTACTGGCAAAAGGTCAGGAAAGTGTAGTGCAGTGTAAATAACCAAGAGTTTTGCTGTATGTAAGTAGAGAAACCAGGTTTTGGTTTTAGAATGATGTGTGGAGGGAAGACCATTAGTGATCCATCAAAAGCAACACTAGCAGTTGAGAGAAAGTAGTAGTAAATTGCTAGATCATTACTTGAAAGGGAGCTCTCAGGGCCTGAAATTAGCAAATTTATTTCAAGAAAGTAGCACAGCAGATGGAACAGAACTAGATTTAACAGCCTCCCTATGCTTCAGGGACTTGGGTTTTGGTGTATGACATACCGTTAAATTTGTAAAAGCCCCCAAAATACAGATAAATATATAGCTATAAGATGTTACTTGGAAACGCTGCAGAGCTGGAAATGGATAAGGACTTTTCTATTTTTATTTTGTCTTGATTTAGGTTTTTAATTGTATTTAAAGTTTGTGGACATACTTTATTTTCCTGCTAGACAGCAGGAAAATAATATAGACAATTAAGCTTATACATAAAACACGTTCACATACGACATTTATATAAATAAATGATTTCCACTGCTTAAAAAAAAGAGAAAAGGGAGACTGAAACAGTATGAACATTGATAATTGGATAATACAATTCTGTGATAAATAACAAGGCGTAGCAAACAGGACATGGGAAAGCTTAAAAGAAAAATCTGTAGATTTAAGGGGTTTAATGTTGATATTTTAAGTGATATTTTAAGTGTTTTTTGCTAATATGTGCAAATTTGGAACGTTAGTATTTGTAAACAGAGTTTATAATACCTGAGAATAAGGTACTGGAATATCAACGTTTACTGAAAAAGCGTATCAGTACCCTAATGATAAACAATAAAATAAAATAACTGAAGAAATTTCATCTATATCCTTGTAGCCAACAATTCTGAATAAGATTGTTACTCAGATTTATCTCATTTGATAAAAATATCTATAAGATTACGGTAAGAATGACATAGTATTAGGGGGTGACGTTTAATAATGCAGGATCTTTGTGGAATGTAGCGTCTTGATACAAGCTAAGTAGAGTAAAATCCTTTCTGTTTTATGCAGTGTGCTGCTATGTTTACTGAGTTTCTAATGAATTTGAGTGGGTAAATAAACGTTCACAAAAATCATCTTGGAATCTGTCTTCCTCCTCTTCAGTATTGTCTTGAGGAAGTCTCATTAGAACAGATGCATAACATAGGATTTATTTCATACAATAACATATTGGTTGTTAGTCACATAGAGTACACAAAAATGGATTTATGGGTTTTAAGAAGTTCTTGTACCCCCTCCATCTGTAAATCTTGCAGGATATCCATTAGCAATTGTGCAAGCTGCAGTGCTCTGAGATGTCCTCTGTTCATTCAGCTTTAAGAAAAGCTGTGAGCTTTTTCCTAAGTAAGGCTTATTGATTTTTGTAATACTTCTGTTTTAATAACTTATTGTAGGAAGCTTCAAGTGTACTATGATTTCTTTTTTTCCTTTTTTTTTTTTTTCTCCTCCCATTGAAATACAGCATCATTAGGGGGGAAAATAGAGTTGCCAGAACCCCCCTAAAAATAACAGTAAAAGTATGAGAAATATGTCACAATTATGCGTTTCCACTTAAGAATGCATGATCATAAATTAAGTAATTGTGTCAGTAATACACTGAAGTTCAGTGCATATGTTTGTATTTAGAAGATGAATGCTTTGCTTAAGTTTTCTTACACGAAAACTAGTATTTTGACTTGAGTCATAGAATATGCTTTTTAGGGTGTCTATATTGCCATAGTATGGTGGCTAAAATCCTTGCAGTGCTAATAGCACTACATATCCATGGATAGTGGTAAATGCTTCTTTGGACCTACTCTTTTTAAGAAAGCACATAGGGTGGGTTTTTTAATCAGACATCTTTCAGCTTGGGAGTACTCTTGTGTGGTTTTCATCTTTATGTTCACTGTCAGCTTTCACTCTTTTCTTGTCATTCACCTTTGTCACACGGAAGTTACTTCAGAACTGCATTGATAGCTATGAGAGAGTCCAAGAGAGAGCTAAGGGACTCCAGCTGCACGTTGCAAATTGCTGAGAGCTATTTATACAAAGGCTCTTCACAAATCTTGCTGAAATCATGTTTTTCAACTGAATGCGTTTTCCCTTATACTGCTATAGCTGTTGTTGGTTGCATCATATATAAACCAGACAGTATCTTCTGGAAATGTGCAGAAGACTTTCATGCTTATTTTTACTTTTGCATGTGTGCAGAAGAAACATTAAAATACCATCTGTTTGTACTATGTTATTCCCATATATGTTTCTGTTAGACTGCATTTGATATTTCCAGAATAGATTATGATCCCATTGTATGTGGCCTTGGCATGTCTGTTCCAAATGACATTTGGTCTAATTAAACAAGACAGATGAGGAGAAGGAGATGTAAAAAAGGTGGTGTGTGCAGCAAGCAGAATAGGAAATTTCCAGATCATGTAGTGAGTCCTCGCCTTTTCTTACTATGTGTGCAGTCTCTGCTCCCTGTCCCACTCAAGACTTTTTGTTTCCAGTACTGCTGTGCTGTAAACTTAAAAGTGGAGATTTAAGGACTGCTCTGAGAGCTGTTAATTTTAACACTGAAAATAAATTGTTTTGAGACCACTAGATGGTGCTGGTTGCTTTTTTATTTTTATCTAAGCATTAAAAGAATACAGGTGAGGATCTTCCAGTCAGGATACCATGTCATGGGCACGTTTGAAATTCTTTCACAATAATCAAAGGTTTGTATATTTATTTCCTAAAGCACAACTACAGTATGGGACATTTGTTTCAGATTTAGGATGATCTCTTTCATGTCAGGCGATTGTGTTATTTCCAGTAGGTGCTTTCAATTTTTAAATTTTTAATTTAAACTTTAAATTACTGTGATTCAAAGGTCTGTATTTGTTCAGTTTTTTAAAATGTACAGCTAGTTTTGGCATTTAATTTTTTACTTCTGTTTTGTCCTTCTCATTCATTTTCTTTTTTAATTCCTCTTCAGTATTCTCGGTAATCTGTGGTATAAACTGCTTTCTAGTCTCATAATCCATTTTATTCTTAGAGGATAGTCAGAAAGACATTCACCTCCGTAAAGCTTGCCCAACTTCCCTTTAGGAACCTGGGAAGTTTGGATGAGATAAAAATGAGACCAAGTATTACCTCAAATAATCTTGTGAAGAATACATGAAAGAAAAGTAAATTCAAAAACTTATTTGACACATTTTGTAAAGGCTGTCCCTTTAAAGCAGTTTTACTACAGAGATATAGGAAAGCTTCTTGGACCTGTAGCAAGTCAGACATATCAGTGCCAATGCAGAGCATCTAGCATGTGTAAAACCATGGAAAGGGAGTGTAATTTTTGCTGTTGTAAGAGGATGATTTGGAAAAAAACTGTGAAAAAAGCAGATGCTGACAGGAACCTTTTCCTTTGCATCTTTTTGGAATAGAGATCACAGACATTCTTGCTCTTTACGCTAGCTGGTACGAGTAAGATTGTTGAGAGTGTAATGCTGCAGAGGTATAACTTTATACCTCTTAAAGCCACTAAATTTTCTTTATAAATTCCTTAAAAAGTGCACTTGGATAATAGAGGTGATGCTCGCCTAAGTTTTAGCACAATTTTTTCTTACATTGCTTAAGGTAAAAGAAATTTTCAAATATGAAATAATGAAAATTAACTTTTTTTCTGAGGGGTGATATTAAGAAGGCTGTTAGCATTTTGTAGAGCCCATAGGTTCTCAGTAGCACAGTTATAAAGCGCTTAAAGCGTAGTAAGTATAGTTTATCACTAAAAGAATGTTCTGTTCCAACCAAAGTGCTAAAGGGGCTATGAACTCTTATTATTGTTGTTTGGCTAACAGGATCAGAAATTTGTGAACTGTACATGTTATGTATTTGATAGAGCCAAAATACATAATTTTTTTAAAAACTTTGTACGGGACTGATAATAATTGTTACTGTAGATAATATATTTAATGTTAAGAGTTTTCTTAGTATTTGAATACCAATTTATTTCACTGTGGCTTCATTCAGCTAAAATCTTTAATTTACAGGTGGTCTGGAGTCACTGAAAAATCTTCAGCAACTAATTGCGGACCACAATCAGTTAATCAGCACAAAAGGTCTTTGTGAGGCACCTAGCCTTATTCACCTAGACTGTTCTTTTAATCATCTCACACAAGTCGAAGGCATTGAGAATTGTGGCCTACTTCAAATTCTGAAGTTGCAAGGCAATAACCTCCAGGAGGTAAAAACTTTGAATTCAGAGCCTGTTGTGCATACACCTTTGGTAACAATCATATTTTTCAGAATGCTGATCGTGTGCTCTGTGCTTACTGTGGGATGTTTCATGCTCTTAGGTAGGCTTTTTTTTTCCCCCATTAGAGGGAGATTTTTTCAAAGATACGAAAGGCTGGCAGATATGTATTTGCTTGCTCCTGAGTGTTTAAGAAATTGGCTCCTTAATAATTATATTTCCCTCCTTTATTTATAGTGTTCAATCTTTGTTGTTTAAAATGTCACAAAATTTTATTATCACTGCATATAAGTAATAGTTCAGGCTGATTTGATGTATGCTGATCTTACAAAAGTAAAAGTTCATTCTGCAGCATGTAAAATAGGAAAGTAGTTTGCTAACTGTACACTTAGTTGTATTTACTGACAATGGTTCTCTTATGAAGCCAAGAGAGGAAAACAATTGTCAATAAGCAGCAAATAAATAGCTGCATGAATAAAATAATAAGACTGTGGCTCTTGGTCTCTTGACTTTTTTTTTTTTTTTTTATTTATATTAACTATTCAGGCTAGATAGAAGACATTAAAAAATACTTGCCACCTGATATGTAGGTGACAACTGATATGCATGACAACTGGCACATACCTAATAAGGACATTATGCATACATCCAAAATGTGTTTTTTGCTTGTATTTTGTAATGATTTATGAAAAACATCTGGTAAGCATTCCATTTTTGTTTCTCTAATTTATATTAATTTTCAATAACGATCTCTTTTCTATTTAGCTTCCAAGGCTGGAAAATCATGTTCTTCTAAGAGAACTATATTTGGATGACAATAGCATTTCTGCTTTGAGAATACTTTCTTTATATTGGTTGCCTCTGTTACAGATTCTTTTGCTGTCTCAAAATAGGTAAGCAAGAAACATTCTTCCGCTTACAGAGGAATTTATAATATTTATCTGAAAAGTATAATTCTCATTATGATTACAATATCACTATCTTTTCCAGGTGTTCTTTGAAAATATACGGTTGACAATAATGACATTGGCTACCTTTAGCTTAAAAAATTTGAAACAGCGTTAACTATGAAGAATAATTTTTTTCCATTAAATGTTATATGAAAATAATTTTTGAGTATTGTGGCATTATTAAAACCATAGTGTTTCTTCTTTTTTTTTTTTTCCTTTTCTTTAGCAATTGTTTCTACAATATGTCTGTCAAACTTCATATTTCACAGCTAGCTTATTCAAAGCAGACTTTGAAGGCTGTTAAGTGCAACTACTGGAGTTAAAAAGGACAAATAAAAATGTTGGGGTTTACTTTACATACATGTATTAATACCCTCCAAAACAAGTGTATTTGATTTAATTTTTCACTCTTATAGTTCATTTTGAAAAGTATAAAATTAAAAAGAAGGATCAAGAGAAGCAGCATAAAACTAGATTATGCATTTAGGTACTCTGTAATTACATTTCTGTTCATCTTCTAAGCTAATGTGTACATCTGTAGAGTTAGAATGACCAGGTATTCAGGACTCAAAAATTTTAGTTTCCCCATTCCTACCCCTTTTTCTCAATTTAAGTTCTGCTTAAAAGAAGGAAAAAAAAAAAAAAAAGAACAATTGTTATAATTTATGTGTCAGTAATAAAATTAGTCTTAAATTGCTATTAAATTGCTATAAATTAATTATCTTCCTATACTTTTCATTTGTCTCTGAACAAGATCGATCTTGGCTAAACAAATAGAATATACTCTTTTACACACTATTCAGAATATATACACTGTGAACTAGTTACTTTACTCTCGTGTTAGTGAAGAAAGGATGCTTTTAGAGTGTGATTCATCTGACATTTTTAGCCATTTACTTTGAGACTAATCATATGCTGTAAGTGTCTGTTCATCTTCATTGACTTTTAGCAGAGTCCAAATGTTCACCTCATCTGTAGGTGTCTACATTTGGACAGATGAATCCCATCCTATGTGACAATTCAGTTCTGCAAAATCAGCTATAGCTGGGAGCCTGTGGGAGAAAGTATTTGTAAGACTGGTTCCTGTTATGACAAAGAATGTCTTTCAAGGAAAATTAATATAATTTGTGTATATGCAACTTATATTTTTATATAACTTTTCAGATTGTTTTCATATCATCTCTGATGAAGAAGTATGCATGTAAATTCTTGGACCTAAATATAACACCTAGCTATATTTATACAATCTAATCTTCAAGTTGCCTGGGTTTTAGGGTGTTTTTCTGCTCTATTAATTCTTCTAGAGTGCAAAAAAAAAAAAAAGTGCTTCCTGTCTGCGATTAACAGAGCATTTTTTGGTAAGCGTTAGATTCTGAATCACACGTATTGATATCATTTATGTTCTTCACTTCCCCCCACACACCTCCCATCCTGCTTATCCTGTTCAGCATTTTGTGGAACATGCATCAACATGGCTCTAGCTTCTTGTGGTTTCCACCTCTTCCTCTATTTCGTTTTTTTTGGTGACATTAAGGTGTAGCTATGCTATGTATAATAAAAAGTTTGCAAAACTACTTGAAGATCTCATGTACCCCTAGGGAAAGAACAAACTTAGGAGCACGGTCTCAGGCATAGCTTGAATGTAGCCTCTAGGTCGAGCTTGTACTGGCCTGGCCACGTAGATGTACCTTATGTCACTTGCCTGTCCTGTGGTCTTACAGTTTGTATGTCCACTGTAAGTGCTTATCCTGGTTTTATGGTGGCTAAGCTTAAGTGAAGCAGTGTTTGGTCCACTGAGTTTCTTCTGCTGGACTGGGAGAGAGCACATCTTTTTGTATCAGCAAACTGGGTGCGCTGAAAATAAGCACGCCTCCTCCCCAAACAATTCCCTCTTTTTTTTTCTTTTTTTTTTTTTTGATGTATCTGTAGCTTATCTCAGATCTTTGTGACAAACAGGACAAGATAGCCATAAATGCATATTAAAAGCCTCAAAATTCTTGGCATTTCAGTAGCCTGCTCTGTTACACTCACGTTATGTACACTTATAAGCAGCTCCATATGTGTGAGCTATAGTATAAGTAACTCGATGTTCTATAGAAATGGTGAATGTAATGGAGTAAGCTGTTGAAAGAAAAGCTGTTTCTTTACTTTTATCCTACAGCTAGTGCTATTTTGTGAACTTTTTTCAAGTGTACACTGAGTGCCATTTCCTTTTTACTGATTGCAGGAAGCCCATATAATGGTAATGCTGTGAATCTGTATTCTTTCTAAAAGTAAGGTACTGCGAACAGAAATTTCTTACAGTAATTTATAGGTTATTTTTTCCTTACTCCTGAGATGTTTTGTCTGTGTCATAAACCAGAAATTGCCAAAGAGAAAAAAAGCCCAAACCCTCAAAAAAATTATTTTTTCAAACCTAGAACCTAGCAACAAGGAATTACAATATAACAGCTAGTGATTAACTCCTAAAAATGGCAGTTATTTCACCACTGCTGCTTTTATTAAGTGTTTTATTGTGTCTTTCACATATAAAGCATATACTTGGTCAATGTGCAATTGGCCAAAGCCAATGATTAATATCCTCTTGACTTGGTTACTGCAGAACTGGGACTATGAAGATGTGTGCTCTGTTTTATAGTAGCTGGAGAACACTACTTTCTTCTTCAGTTGTAGATAAAGATTTAGCTGTAAGAGGGAAAACCTTGCCCCTGGGACTAAAATGAATACATATTAAATATGTGTTAAGAGTTCATATGGTATTTATATTTACATGTAATCCCACTTAATTATGTAGGTTGCTCATTAATGTCTTTTTTTTTTTTTTTATTGAAAAGTTTTACAGTGAAACAGTAAATCTGCTGCTCAGGTAGACTTTTTTTCCAACTTCAAAATAAACAAATTTATGCCTCTTAAAATTTCTATTTTAATACAGCGTTAATATGTCAAAGTTTGGTTGTTTTGTTTTTTTTTTTTTTTTACTACCTCTTGTTTTTCAGTAGGATAACCTAAGTGTGAGAGAAAAAATTAATATTTTAAAAAAAAAAAAAGCAGTCATCTGCAAAAATCCATTTTTGGGGGGAAATTGGTTTGGCCAGAATCCAATTATTCAAATAATATTAATAATCAAATAAAATAATAATCAAAGTATTTGTGAACATGTTCCTTCCATGTTTTTGCAACTAGATGCATACAATTCCTAAAAGGAATAAATAGAAATGCTAAAAAGTAAGCTCAATTCTTTCTTAGTACTTACTGTTTTCCCTATTTAAATATATATGGGATCTATGTTTTTAATTAATTTCTCAGATATAAGAGTTGAACTCTCTGTCATTGCATGCCGTTGTGTTTTGAGAATTTAACCACTTTTTCCAGAGTTATCATAATAAATCTAAATGTCGATGTTGAACTAAGTCAGTCATGAAAAAGCCATTCTTAAGTACAGTGGTTTTCCCCATCCCATTCTTACCGGTCTAGATTTTTTTTTGATCACTTTCAGTAATTCTTTGCTGGTGATAAGTTTATCTCTAAGTATGTGGCACCATGAGCAATATAGTTGAAGTACGTACTCAAGTATTCAATAAACAAGTGGATAAGTGACATTTTTCCTACATTATATTTGATTATTACTGTTAAATATGGTGAATATTGCAAACTAAAATATTTTTTAAAGGAATGAAGAATAAAAAGGGGCCATACTTTAAGATCTAGATTAATATAAATTTATTTTTAATTATTTTGTCCTGCTTCTAGCTAATGACTCGTTAACATCAATGATATTTTTTTCTGGGGAAAAGCAGATGCACAGCAGGACTTGGACCATCCCAAGTGCTAAGTGCTACTCGTATTTGGAAAAGCAATCTTCATTTTCTCTGATGCATACTTGCAACTATTCTAGTCTCTTAAAGCTTGTTTTCTGACATTGAATTTCTGTGGCTGTGTCCTGTCTTGCTACAGCTTTAAATGGGAGCAGAAAGAGGAAGCTATAGCTTGCTTTTTTGTGAATATCTTTTACTTTTGTGTCTTCTTTGTAATTTATATCTCTCTTATGCCCAGGGCTAATGTGACAAGGTCAAGTAGTATTAAGTTTTCAGTAATGTCCTTTGTCTTTCTGGTTTGAATTTTCTTAGGAAAAAAATTAACAAAGAATGTCAGTAAAGGGAAAGCTATAGAATGACGGGGAAATGTTTTAACTCTCATAATGCCAACAGCAGGCAAGGATAGTCCAGTGGACAATTTCTAATTCACCACAGTGCATACTGATAAAGAGCCAGAGAACGCACTTGCTATAAAAAAAAATACTGCATTATTTGTCATCCCTTGTGCAAAGTATAACATTTTCCTGGATATTTCTGAATATGTGAATCTATAATCTTAATCATGGATTTTCAGTCTTTGCAGCCATACAATTAGCCACTAATATCTGTGATGATATTTGTTACAAATATTAAATATATTTACATACTGTTGACTCATCATGAGAGCCTAAAATGCTGGTATTTGTAGTACTGCGTACAGATATACATATAAGGCTCAATATTTCTTCATATTTGTCTGATTCCAGGGAAGTAATAGAGCTAAACAGGACTAGAACTAGGACAACTTCACAATATGGTCTGAAAAAGAAATGGAAGTGTTGTGACATACACTCACTTGGTTTTATAGCTGTTTCTCTGAATTTACTATTAAAATATTATGTTGCCATATAGAAATACTTGTCAACTGAACATGGACATGATTTTTTTTTTTTCTGTTTTGCATATGGACAAATTTTCAATAAGATTAAAGTTAAATATAGTTCTGTCTTTCAGTTGTAATTTAGGGGCTGGAAACACAACATAATTTCACATATCAGCAACAAATAAGTATTTTTGGCTCAGACCAGCTGTAAGCTTTATGGTCATGTTTCTGAACATAAGAATTCTGATTTGTAACTTTCAAAGGCACTATTACACTCAGAAAATACTGCTTTCCATGCAAATTAGCAGTGACAAAGTGACTACACACATTTCCATTGGTGTTACCGGTCTCTCATTATAGAATCGTAGAATCATAGAATGGTTAGAGTTGGGTGGGACCTTAAAGATCATCGAATTTCAACCCCTCTGCCATGGTCAGGGCCACCTCCCACAATTATGCTTAGGTCTTGTCCTTACAGGGACGAAACAAGTTACCTAAATATGTACTTATTTTTATTTTTATTTTAGAAAGATACAGTTGATTTAATATATTTGCTGATGACACCAAACTGGGAGGAGTGGCTGACATGCCAGAAGGCCATGCTGCCATCCAGCAGGACCTAGAGAGGCTGGAGAGTTGGGCGGGGAGAAATTTAATTAAATATAACAAGGGCAAGTGTAGAGTCTTGCATCTGGGCAAGAACAACTCCAGGTACCAGTATAGGCTGGGAACTGACCTGTTGGAGAGCAGCGTAGGGGAAAGGGACCTGGGGGTCCTGGTAGACAGCAGGATGACCATGAGCCAGCACTTTGCCCTTGTGGCCAAGAAGGCCAATGGCATCCTGGGGTGTATTAGAAGAGGGGTGGTTAGTAGGTAGAGAGAGGTTCTCCTCCTCCTCCTCTACTCTGCCCTGGTGAGACCGCATCTGGAATATTGTGTCCAGTTCTGGGCCCCTCAGTTCAAGAAGGACAGGGAACTGCTTGAGAGAGTCCAGCACAGAGCCACAAATATGATGGAGTGCAGAATCTCCCATATGAGGAAAGGCTGAGGGAGGTGGGTTTCTTTAGCCTGGAGGAGACTGAGGGGTGACCCCATTAATGTTTATAAATATGTAAAGGGTGAGTGTCAGGAGGATGGAGCCAGGCCCTTCTCAGTGACAGGCAGTGATAGAACAAGGGGCAATTGGTGCAAGCTGGAACATAGGAGGTTCCACTTAAATATGAGGAAAAAGTTCTTCACAGTGAGGGTGACGGAATGCTGGAGCAGGCTGCCCACAGAGGTTGTGGACTCTCCTTCTCTGAAGATACTTAAAACCTGCCTGGACGCATTCCTGTGTGACCTGATCTAGGTGTTCCTGCTCTGGAAGGGGGATTGGACTAGATGATCTTTCAAGGTCCCTTCCAGTCCCTGATACTCTGTGATTCTGTGTAATATGTGCTTATACATAAGCATTCTGGATTTTTTTTGCATCTTGATTTTAATTTTTCTCCTTCTTTCCTATGTAAGATAAAACAAAATAAGCATTTTAATTTGAAAGATAATATTCGGAAGTAGCCTGGCAGATGACCAAACCATTCAACATTCATTTTTAATTGCATCAAAATGCCTATTTGTTCTTACAAAGAAACTTGAATAACACTGGATGCTAATGTTTTAATAGTAGTGATAATAGACATCCTACGGTCCAAAAGAAATCATTTGTATAGATGAATGTCAGCTCGGTTTCCTTACATTTACGCTTCAATACTACAAAAAATAATTTTGTCGTGTTTTGCTGCTTTATTACACCAGAAAAGCTCTGATACACAAGAAGAGAAATTCCAAAGTAGTCTGTGTAATAGGCACCTACTTGACACTATCTTCCAGAAGTAGTAAGATAGAGGAAGCACTAAAAATATATTATAGGACAGTGCAGCCTTGAACTGTTAAGAAATACAACTGTGACAACGATTCTGTTAGTTTTAGGATCTAGGAAGTAATGTGCTGAGTGGAGAAGAGAAACAAACTGACAACAAGTTTGAGTGATGAGAAATGAAGAGGAAAAGCAGATGTTTATTTCTTCTCCAGAATCAGGGCCTTCTGTTAGTTTCATTCTAGTTATTTTCCCTAAAGAAAATTCATTAGGGCAAATTTTACAAGATCCTCAGCATTAAATACACGAAACTGGATAAAATGTTTACCGGATAAAACATTAATGAGTAAATATTCAAAAACTGAGCTACTGAGAAGACTAAGAAATGCTTTCAAGTTAAAATGCCAGTAATTAGTTCTAGCACCTTGGATAGCTAAAGGAGTATTTTCTTTTGTAAATAAGTGAATTGTCATAACTATAAAAGGTTCTGGTGCCTTTCTGTTCATGAACTGCTGTTTTATTTAATTGGGAAAAAAAACAAAACCTACCACTCTTCTGTTTTGCTCTTAGATTAACTGAGCTTGTGCCTTTACATTCATTTGTATCTTTGAAAAAGCTGGATATCAAAAATAACTGCTTGTCAGGTGAGTTGAATAAAAAACATAAAACCTCATTCAACCAAGAACTTCTTAATTAAATTGTAAACTTATTTGAATTTTATTTTTCTTATCTATTTATGAGACATTTATACAGAAAACATTTAAATACTTTCTGGACATGAATGTTATTATTATAACTATAGGTTATACAGGTAGCAGAATTGCATGTAGTACTTCGTGATTTTGGTACCTTTTACTTTCATGTAGGATTCTGTAAGAAATAATATGGTTCTGCATTACAATTTCCATTTAATTTGTTTTCCTACTACGCTACAGACCTTAAAGGTATCATTACATGGTTAAGTGGCTGTCATAAACTAAGGGAGTTGTCACTCAGTGGAAATCCTGTTCTCCAAGAAAGGAATTGGAGGTAAGAAAATATATTAATTTCCTAAATCAAAATCAGACAAAAACTAGATATATATATCTCTTGCTCATGAAGCGAAATCTTGGTGTATGTACATTAGTTAAATCGTAGAAGTGAGGTAAGTATGAACACTACCACAAATTGTAAGAGAATTATAAGAAAAAAGCAAATAAAATTCAATTTTGTGATATTTATTATCTAAGGATTTCAGTTCATATTTTTGTTTAAACAAAAATCCTGATGTTTGACCTAGCACTTGGAATCTTAATGAGAAGTAGTTTGTGCTAAGACTCCAGAGTGGTCTCTCTATGCTGTTTAACTGTTACCCTAAATAACCATTTTTTCTTTATGACAATTTCTTTTTGGCAAATGCAGAAATTATAAAGATGATATATGCCCCACTTGTACTGCTTATTTGTAGCTGCTTCTTTGTCAGTTGATCACAGGATTTTATTTTTCAGCATAGATTCCATTTTTCCTCTTTACTGACAAGTTTACCATCTTTGGTAGCTTCAACTTTCTGACTGAGGTTTTGTCTGACCTTTATTACTCTATTTTATGTTCATTAAAACTTTTGCCCAAAGACATGACCACTCACTTAGCCTTTTTCCCCCTCCTCTTCCATCTGTACATTTTGAAACCTTTATTTTTCCTCTTACTATTAATTTTCTCACACTACTTAATTGCCTTTCTCAGAAGCATCAGTGTCCGAATATCATGTAGCTTTTTAGAGTGTTTTATTCAGCTTTGCTGTCTTTTTTTTTTCTTATTTATTCCTTGCTATCACTTCATCCATTCACTGCTTAACAGTCTTGCTGCTGTGACAGTTTCACACTGCAAGTAGCTAGAGAAAGGGTGGTGTCTATAATAAATGCATCAAGGAATCCTTGGTTTAGCATATTTTAAGGAAAAATTTACAGGAAAAAGTTATAATGGTTCATTCAGCTTAAACTTTTTAAATTTTTCTGAGAATTTTTTATCTTTACACCAAAAATTAATAGCTTTTATGATTATGAAAGAGACAGAGATGTAAAAATAATGCTGTTCTTTGCCCTCCATTGATGTATAATATTGAAATACTAATCTGGAGAAAAAATTAAAGGGCTTATCCTAGAGACTGTCATATGCGTATGTATTAAAAACTAGATGGGATACAAAGAGAACTTGTCATATGAACAAAATTGTACATGGATGTTTTTTTTTGAGGGTTTGGGTTTTCGGTTGTTTTTTGTTTGGGTTTTTGTGGGTTTTTTTGTTTGGTGGGGTTTTTTTGGTTTTTTTTTTGTTTGTTTGTTTGTTTTTTATTTAGGTAGTAGTCTTCTGGTTTCTTGAGAATTCTGTGGTCTGAAACCCCATGTGTGGGTCAATGCCATCAAAACTTAAAGCTGTCTGAGAGAATTGCTCAGCAAAAGTACAGTAGTGCTGTTAATTTAATGTCAAGTGTTCTTTCGTCTTCCTTAGAATTCATACTTTTGAGACTACAGGCCTTCAAGAGCAGAATGACAAGTTGGAAATGCATTTTTAGATTTTCAGATAATGTTCCAGAATACATGTGTTGAAATCGTAGAGTCTGTGTTAGTGAACTCTTACTTTAATTCCAGTAAGTGTACAAAGAAACATTTAATCAGTAAGAATTTAAATAATTACCAATTCTTTCAGTTAAGACAATCAAGTATTTACCTAGTAAAGTGTTGACAAATTGAAATGACTGAGGAAATTAAATGAGACACAACAGTTGGACTTTCATTCTGAATGTAATTAAAACAGGTGACTGGTATTTTTATATTAGAAAAATAAGATATTTTTTTTTTAAGCTTAGAAATTTTGAAGTACAACCAAAGTTGTTCTTTGTATAATTTCAAGTGAGTTAAAGATAAGGCTTTACACTGCAATGTTACACAGGAATGTGTTTAGATAAATTGTGTTCACGTTAGCTATATTAGACTGCCTTGTATAACAATAATAAAGTTTGGGGTATGTGTGTTTTAGAGTATGTGTTGTATTAAGGAAAAAGCCAAAAGTAAAACCACTCTTACATGTAGATATTCCATTGGAAGATTTTTGTATAAATTTCTGATTAGTATTCCAGTGGAAAAAACATATTTGAAACTTTTAGTCAGAAATGTTTGATTAAAAGATAGCTGCAGAAATACATTCTAAGTTAGTTTGCTTTCTAATGAACTGACTGATTTGCACTACCATGGTTCCTTTAGGTAATTTTTTGCATAAAATTTAGTGACTGTGACAATATTTTAAATTCTCATTTGTATTGTTTTAATTCTCACTATTGTACAGAACTAACTGTTACTTCACTTGTAACCTGGAGGGGAAAAACTTTCTCAATACCTATTTAACTATAAGAACTGACACTTTAGATTGCTTGACCCAAAAGAGCTTTTATGATTAGACAAGAGATTCATTTGTCTAAAGGATTTAAAGTATGGGATAGTATAAAATATGGATTTGCTGAATACAACATTGACCGTAACTTCAGGCAATATGTTCCAGTGAACTTTACATAACCCCTTGATACCAACAAAGGAATTAGTTGTAAAATTTCCCAATCGGTTTTGTACTTTCATGTCCAGCCAGCGATAACACCAACAAAAGTGAAGTAGTAAGAAATTGCTTTTTAAAAATTAAACCCTAGGATCAGTCTGAGCACTCCTAGGGGAATGTGTTTCAATGCTGTAATGATTAATAGAGCCTCTTAAGTGACAGAGTATTCACCAGGAAGTTTTCACTAAATGAAATATTGACTCAGACCTTCACCAGGAGAAACCCAGCTGGAAAAACTAGTGTTGAGATCCCATAGCTCTAAGACACAGTACTTCCAGCATCAATCAACTTTTGATGTATCACTATTCAACATTAGCTTTGGCAATTTCTCTCTCTGTGTTCATGGACTGTCTACCTAAACCCATTGTTGTATTCCATTGTATTTCAGACAGTGTTATTCTTAAGTTAATAGGCACTAGAGAAGGAAACGTTTATATTTTCAGAAAGTAATATTCTGTTCTATTGAGCTACATTGTGGAATATTCTAACTCAGTCATAGAAACTTTCTCTGATTTTAACATTAGTGTATATTGTCTGAGCTGAGTGATCGTCCTTTGCTTTCACAGGAAAACTTTTGACAACAGTATTACCTTCTTTTAATTGTAAAGGGACTTACAGCCTACTAGGGTATTCTTTCAGGAGTTATGAAATGGTACTTAAAACTAACTTAATTAAAATATTGATTGGAATTATTTTACAATTTTGAAACTTTCAACATATTTGGTCTGGTATAAGAAATAAGTGAAACAGGGTTGCAGTACTAGATTATATTTCACAATAACCTAAAAGATTGAGTATTGATGATACTACTTTTTTAATTTTCCCTGTCAGTCACGCTGAATATTGTATTATTTCATGTGATATATACAAATAGTTAAGGGAGTAAGACCTGATAATTGTTAGTATTTTGTTCCATGTTTAAATTTAAACCTTTCAATGTGTCACTAAAATCAATGCTGTGTCTTAATCCTATGATTTAGTTTGTTGTGTTGCCTATTAATTGAATGCATTGCAGGTGCCTATGCACAGGTGTTTCAATTTTTCCTGTTATTGTTTAAGTACGTAAAATTCTAGCTCTACTGGTTTGAGAATGTTGCCATTGACCTCCCTAGGGTCAGTGTTTAAGCAGTGGTTTTTATACAAAGTATTAAGAAATCTTGGCAATTTCTGTGATTTATTAAGAATAAAGTTTTAGTTAATAAATTAACTTATGAAGTAAGGATAAATAAATACAAATACTTGGAGAGCTATTATCATGTTCTTTCTTGTTATGTGATTGTACCAATAAAATAGGAGGTTTTGCATTAGGATTTTTTTTTTAAACTAATTGTGACTTTTTCTTTTTCTAAGGCCTTCCTTGTGTATGATCCTTCCTAGCTTACGGATGCTTGATGGTGAAATCTTAAACTATCAAACCTTACCCACAACTGAAAGAATCAAAGGATCACAATCAAGAACTTTTCTGGAACTTTGTCAAGTTCAAATGGAAGAAAATGCTCTACTGAAAAAAAAGGCTGCTGAACTGGGGTATGAATTTGTGTGAATATAATTTGCGTTCAGGAATATGTTTTCATGTACTGTTAGTGTTGTTCTTTGTGGTTTATGAATTTTACTTATCCTTTTGCCTGGAAATATATTTTGTTAAGAAAGAGATTAGAATCATTGACTTCAGTGCAAAGAGTATTTAAAATATATATTAAAATATGTGGGCCTTGACTTTTGTTTAAGTTTGAGAAACCAGGTAGTTCAAAACCTTCAGTTAGTAGTAATGTGTGTATGAATTCATACCCACAACATAGTACAGTGGCATGTGGGAATAGGAGCTGAAATGCTGAAAGTGGTGTAATCATATTAACATAATTTCCAACTTTGATGTAATCAAACCTAGTTTGGCTACTGGTGCAATATGCTCTGTTTTCTTTCCTGCTCTTTTTCCCCCAGGTCTGTATTATTCACCTTCTAAATGATTGCAAAAGATTTGACCTGTTTTCTCTTAGAGTAGTGAATCAGATGCCTCTGTTTACAGGTCTTTGAGTTTGTCATACTTACTAACTTTACTGTTGTTATTGTGGTTAGTTGTCTAGAGACTTAGCTTAGACATTGAAAGTTATAATTTATCATTTACACCTGTTACCTTTTGTCACTTGTCAATATTTTAATAGCTTAGCCTTCTCATGGTTTTGCACTTGGTAATAGTGCATGTCTTCTTCTTTCTTAATTCCTTTTAATACTTTAGCAGGTTCACAATATCTTTGTAGTACTTTTAGTCTCCAACTTCTGTGCTGATGTTTGTAGAGAGAGTTTCATTCATTCTGCCACATACTGAATATTACCTCAAAGCAGGTGAAGCATGTGGCATTCGTCAGTGGTTTAGGCTGAATTTCTCCTTGGTTCAGGAAAATTACTTGCATTTTTTTTTCAGAATCTAGCATTTTTCCAATTACATGTAAGCCTGTATATCCATGTGTCTTGTTACTACCTAACAGGTTATTACATTAATGTAGTATTGGTTGTTACTAAGCTGCGATAAAATCTTCATAGCTCACAAAACAGATTTATTTGAAAAGAGCTTTATATTAAGAATTAGACTGAATGAAGTTTGAGAGATACTGCATAGAGCAATTTTCTATAACAGTTGTAATGTCTAGATGGCTCTTAGAACTCATGTGTTTCTCCATTAAACCTTCAAGATATGTCTTGTCCATTTCTGTGATTTTTTGACTTCTGATTTGCAGGAGGGAAACTGATATTTCCTAATCTATTTACCATTTTGAAATAGTGTTCTTTCCTTTGTTTTTCTTTGAAGGAAAAAAAAAAAGTACTCCTTCACCTTTACAGTAGAGAAAAAATTCTTATGTCTGAGATGTAGTACCTATTTAATCAGTAACGTTCAGAAAAGAAATCCCAATCTGTAACTAAAATATGACTTGTGAGAGAGCTGTAGTAGAATGTAAGGACCTAACTTTCACATAAATTTTTGAAAGGTAGTAAAAAATGGGAGGGAAAGATTCAGTGATTCACAACATTTAATGGTTTATTTAACCATGGTCTGCATGAATGAACAGCTGGACAGGTAAAAAATTTGCTGAGTAGTCAGGCTCAGACCATTAATTAACTATTAATGGTTAATGGCTCACGTTACTTTCTGGTGGCAGACTTGTCCTAACATCTTTATCAAAGACCTGGAGTGTTGCCTGCAGGCCCTAGGCTGCAACACTGGAGCAGGAGATGGAGAACACAATTACCACGCTTGCAGATGACAGCAATTTGGAGGAAACTATTTACATGCCTGAGGGCAGGGCTACCATTTGGAAGGATGTAGTCAAGCTGGGGAGACAGGCCAGCAGGAACCTTAGGAATTCAACAAGGACAAGTACAAAGTTCTTTACCTTGGAAGAATCACAGAATCACAGAATCTTAGTGGTTGGAAGGGACCTTTGAGATCATAGAGTCCAACCACAAGAAGTGGCCCTTGCAACAATACAGGCTGGGTCTGGCTGAGAAATGTCTTGACTGAAAAAGACATTTGCATCTGAGTGGGTAAGAAACTGAATGTGAACCAGCAGTGTGCCATGGTACCAAAGAATGTTAACAATATCCTGGGCTATATCTACAGGAACATAGACAGAAGACTGATAGAAGTTATTATTTCCCTCTCTTCACCCTTTATTAGTCCACATCTAGAATACTGTGCCCCTTATTTTGGGTCACCAATACATAAAAAAACATTGATAAACTGGAACAAGTTTGGTACACAGACCCTAAGATGGTCAGGGGTTTCAAGCACATGCTCAAGAAGACAGAGCCAGGTTGTTTCCAGTGGTGCCCGACAGGAAGATGAGCAACAAGGACCTAAGCTGAAACAATAGAGATTCAGACTGGTATGGTGAGTTGATTCTAGCCATTGACTAGGCACCCACAATCTGCTTGGTCTTTACTTTGCCACCAGCAGGATGAGAATCAGAAGGCCAGAAGCAAGAGAAACCTGTGGATCAAGATAAAGACAGTTTAACAAGTGAAAGAAAGAGGGGAAGAAAGGAAGAAAGAGCAACTAAGTGATGCAAAACAATCACTCACCACCTCCTACCAGCATACTGATGCCCAACCATCCTCTGGGCAAAAGCTACCTTGGAAAGACTCCCTGACAACTTTTATTGCTGACCGTGTTGTTATATGGTGTGGAATATAGTCTTGGTTAGTTCAGGTCAGCTGTCGCAGCTGTGTTCCTTCCAGCCTCCTGCCCACTCCCAGCCTGCTTACTGAGTGGGACAGAGAAGTCCTTGACTCTGTCAAAGCACATTTCAGCAAAACATTAGTGTTTTGTTAATGCAGTTTCAGTCAGGAATCTAGAGCACAGCGCTATATGGGCAGCTGTAATGAGAATTAACTCCATCATAGCCAGACCCAGTACAACTGGACATAAGGAAAAACCTTTTTTCACTGTTAGGACAGTGATAAATTCCAACAGGTTGCCCAGAGAGGTTGTGCAGTCTCTGTTCTTGGAGGTTTTCATGACCTGACTGCATCAAGTTCTAACCAACATGGTCTGATCTCAGACCTAATCCAGCTTTGAAATGGGAGGTTGGACTAGAGACCTACTGAGGTTCGTTCAGTTGAGAATTTTTCTATGATTCTATGTAAGTTTTGTTCGACAGAGTTTGCGGATGCTTGAGGAGAACAATATTAGGAAGAGAAATTATGTAAACGTCTCTTCTTTCCTGAATGTATGGTTGAGGGGAGAAAGGGGAGCAGGTTGTGTTTTGTAGGGTTTTGTAGGGTTTTGAGAATTCATTTGCAATCTCTTACGTTACTAACTTTGACGTGGTTGAAGCATCTTGTATCAAATTTATTCTTAAAATAAATTTCTTGTGTATTAAAGCCCTCTATGTTTTATTTAGACTAAAAGTAGAATTTATGGATTATTTGAAAACCATTGAAAACTGCAGTTCATAAAAGGAACTTTAAACAGCTTGTTTGTATATAGCCTTTAACAGCATAGCTGTTATATGTACATGCCGCAATACTTTGACTGAATTAATGTGACATTGCTAAAGAACAGGCCAACAATAGAGCTAATTTCTGTCTGTTTCACATCTCACTAAGTTATGAGCCCCTGTAGGTGCGACCTCAAGTATGTAAGCTGCCACAAGTAATCACTACTTATTTCCCTAATCCATGTTTCATACACCACTGCTGCCCAATTAAATTGTCTGTGCTGTTTCTGCTTGAAACTTCACTGTTATTACCATGCTTAAGAATGAGAAAGATTTTAAAGCTAAATTTCTAATAAATGCTTTCTGTTACATAATCTTCAGATGTCTTGTAGTGAATAATCATATAAAAAAAATAATACGACATCTTGGCTGCAGTAATTTGCTTTCAGTCATCAGATATGCAAATTTCCAGCTTGTGGAACTTGAGCTTTATAAATACTGTATGTATAAAACAGTGAAAAATCAGGAATTTCCTAAATGATATCACATGAAGGAATATGTAAACAGTGACTTCTTTCGTGTATTTGGCAGGGACTTTTGTAACCTGCAGTTGCACACCAGTAACCATGCTTACAGAAGTTTCCCCAAAGACAACACTATTACAAACAAAAGCTCATTTAAAATTGGAGTGTACAATTTGAATATTCCGTGTATCAAAATAATGAAAATCCCTATAGAGCCATAAAGAGAAAAACATACCATTAAGCAAAATTTTAACTAGCACAGAAAGGAGTAGAATATTATTTATGATTTACTGAAGTCATGAGGAGAAAACTGCTATTGCTGCTTAGAACTGGTTTGTTCGTCCACTCTCCCTTTTGCATCCAAGAGAATTATTCTCCTGCCCATTTAATATTTTTCCATTTAATTTCCATCTAATATTTTTCTGTCTCATTCTGACAAAATGATACTCTTTGAATAACCTGCCAGTTATTGCAGATACAATTACGGAAGGAAATTCTACGCAAAATGTGTCGGCTCTGTAAGTGAAGTTCCACTGCCACCTTAAGCTTTCTAAGTGGCAACGTTTTGGCTGATTTAAACTCCATTGAAAGACCTTTAAGGATTAATAACTTGTCCTTTTCTATATCTCTTAACTCGCCCCATGCATAGGTCCTTACACTTCCTAGGTGGTGTCAGTGGAAGTTTAGTCCTTCCCACCACTCCTCTTCTGTCCCCAAACACTACAGGTGAAACTGAGCAGGGCTTGGTCTAAATTTACCAGTAATACAATGATGGATACGCTTGGTGGATTGATGTTAGAACTGAAGTTGTAGGAATCATTAATAAATGCATGACTTGAATGTCCAGATAGATTAAAATCTGATTCTAATGCTTTTACCTTTCTTCAAAGTCCCTGGAAAATCCTAGCACAAGTTGAGAGGTATCTTTTTGGTAAGAAAGCTACAGGTAGCTTTTTGGTCTTAGCATTTGTTTGTGACAGTACTATCAGGGCTACGATTCTAGCACATTTGCACATTGCTATGAAAGATCCATCCCTTCCTCTTCTGCCTTGTCATCCCTTTCTCCCATGGCTAAAGAAGTAAAATGGCTATAGTAAAATTACTTTCACTCATTAAGATCAAAATAAAGAAATAAAGCTGTGGGTAGCCATTGAACATGAGGGAATGTGCTGGAAGCCATAAATATTTTGCTGTAGCAAGTCTGCCATATTCATCTACATTTCATTAAGCAACCAGCCAGTAAAGATGCTCCTTCTACCGTCAGGATGGTCCCATATCTTGCTTTGTCTAGATGCCAATTTATGCTTAAAACCTTGGGTTTACCTTAACCAAGAAGCAATTCCAGAAGTGTTAGTGTAACCAGACCCCTTGACCTATAATGCCAAAAAACATCTGAGGGGCAAACAACCAATTTACATTAACTGAAAAGGGAATACCATGGTATGAAAAATCTTAGAACTGTCATAATTATTACTTTGTCTTCTGTCTTTCCTCATTTGTGTGTTTTTTTCTGTTAAAGTAGTAAATCAGTCCTGCAAATTTTCCATTATAGCAGCTTGCTTTCTGTGGTTTGAATAAGTGGTCTTCAGGTGTCAAGGATGCAATCCTTTTGAGACACTGAGAAGGCCTCTGTGCATAGTTTGGATTTCTCTACCCCAGCTCTACTGAATACCTCTTTTTTTTTTTGTTTCTTCAGAGCTGTCTGAAATCCTTGTTCACCTAAGGGAACCACCAAGCTGTCTACCACCAAGCACTCATGCCCTATCTTAATATATGTTGTCGGTGGTGTGGAGCTTCACCTTTGCAGGAGACCCCAAATACAGATATTAAGACATTTCATAATTCTCTAAGATGTCACAACAGCTTCCTTTGTAGTTTCTTGAAGCTTAAGCTGATCTGCCTAAGAGGAAAGCCACTGATACACAGAGGGCAGCCTAAAAATTCTATGAAGTCAAGGGTACGGTTGTGCCAAAGAATGTGTCAGCTGGGAGATAGGGTGCACACCCACAGTGACAAGACTGTACTTTTCAACCACTGCTTGGAAAAGCTGCCCAAAAGCAGCTTCTGTGACAAAAGGAACACATGATCCCTGGTGACCACATAGTTACTCCCTGCCTGAATTTTCAATTGCCATCAACTACCCCTCTCATTTCTGGTTGCTACATTCATAGCCACTGGAAGGGTGAAACAGATGCTTGAGATGCCCCTGCACCTGTCAAAGGAGAGGGTGCACAAGATTCCTACTCCATTCACTGTTAAGGTGGTTTGCTTGCTTTCTTCCTGGTTTTTTTGAGAATGAACAAGTGTACTCAGTATATACTTTTCACATAGAAGTTTACTCAGTATATATAAAACATTATATATAGGGTTTTTCCACAATATTCTAATCCTCAAATAAACAAACAAAATCAAAACAAGCCGAAGGGGAAAAATTAATAAAAAATAAAAAAAAAGGTGGGAATGAACTTTAGGCCTTTTTTTTTTCTCACCATAGTATTTTTTTTATAACTTTGATAATGATCTTGTACCGAATTTATCTTCTTACATACTTTAACTAGTTTAAAGTATTTAACTAAAATATTTAAATATTTAACTAATGCTTTAGGTATTTCATGTTGAAGAAATTGCTATTCTTACTTTGTAGTAGGAGACAGAATGTGTTAGATCCTTGAACAAACATATGTATTGGTTTAAATATTTTTAACAATTGTCATATTTGTGGAATTAACAGGAGTAGGGGTAATATTGTGTAATGGGCAATCAAATATACTGCTAATGCACAATGGGTTGTACAATTAGGCTGCATAGATTTGGCTTCCAATCTAGCCATTCATGTTTTGTCCTATAGCACGGAAGTTGCACTAGCAGAGGAAGAACTGGAATCTTTTTTTACTCTCGTAAGGTCTGATTCTGTATATTCTTAATAGTTGAACTTCACTAGAAGAAAAATTGCATGCGTAAAAAGTCCTTTTACAATAAAATATTACAAAAGCTTCACCATTCAAGAACAGGATGGAAAATTCTGTTATTCAAACTATAATCAGAGGACTTGATTTTTCCAGACTCCCAGCATAAGTGAATTTATTTCTTGGATTGCTGACCTAGAATTGACTTAGCGCTCCTCTGAAAATAGCTCCAGATTACAGATCTCTGCATCTATTTATGCTATCAAAGGAAAATATTTTTGTGATTCCAAAATCACAAAAATATTATGTAGTATCTGCTACATAATACAATGGACAAATGCTGTCGAAATACAGCCAGCCTTCCAAATCTGTAACAATTAGTCTATAAGTGCTCTTACTCATCCTCATCATTTAGATGGCGTAACACAAAGTACTAATGAGAGTCAGACTTTGTAGATTAATGTTGCTTGAGTCGAGTGGCTGCCCTTATATTGGTAAAAAAATGTATACTTAAAAGTTTGTTTTTCTAAATTCTCTCTAGATATTGAATCTAAGTTTGCGGGTTGTTGTAGTTCTAATCTAAATTGTAAAATTACTGTTATGTTTATATTAGCTTTCAGAGTTTCCAGATAAAATTGGACTATTAAGGCTGTTACAAGATTTATAACAAAATTGACTCAAATCCTCCAAAATTTTCAGCTTCATATGCCTCTAACCACACAGAAAATTAATAGTGAAATGTGTGACCTAATGCCTATTTCAAACACACTGAAATAATAATAATAAAAAAAGTCAGACTACAATAAGGAAATTAACATATATGAGTATATTTTAAATACTGCCAAAAAAAGAATGCAGTTAAGTGAAACTGGTTTTCAATCCGAATAATTGCTATTCACCATAAGAATATGGAAATATGTAAGAACACTTGAAGATACGAGGTAGTTTAGAAAATAATGAAGCAGATTTTTTTTTTTTTTAAAAAAAAAGCTTCTTACAGTCTGAAACACACATAAAATAATTTTTGTCTTTTTTTCAGAATTGCCTCTTCTATAGATTCTGCACAGGGACAATGCTGGTATTTTAACCAGTTGATGAAACTTAGCATTAAACATCGGTATGCACATGAGTACGGTGAACTAAATGCTACTGACAGAGATGGACCAGAGGCACTGCAAAATCATTTAAAGCAAACATCCACTGGCTGCCTACAGGAAAATAACCTCTTTATCATGGGTGCGACAGAAAATAAACAGGTCTTGTTGGATCCTTCCGAAAGATGGATTACTACTGACCATATTCAGGCCACATTCATTAACTCCTCCATACCTGTGCATCAAAAGGAAAATAAAGAAGATCAGAGAGTGAAGCAGAAGAGCACTGAATCTTGTATTAATTACAGTGAGGAGAGCAAAGGCAACAATAACATGTCAATCCAACTCATGTTGCAACAGCCAGTGATAGTAGAAAGTAATATGGGAAGAGATCTTCAGCATTTTGAGAATGATAGAGAAAGGTAAGATAGATGTCAGATTGCTTCCAAGTAGATGGTACAGATAGGCAATAGGAGTGAGGATTTCTTGTTTAAAACAGAGGCACAGAACTTGTAGTAAGAAAACTGTATTTTTAAGCTTATTAGGCAAAAAAGAGTTATTTTATGGTGATGCACACTAGACTTCCATATTAACAACAACCCTTTGTGGTATTCTGTCAGTTGATATATTAAAATATAGATAAATATGTACTTAAAATAATTTCAAGATACTATATAGTAAAAGAATTTGAAAACTTTCTCTTGGTCTCCTACCTTTTCCTTATGACACCAATTCAATGACACTTAAAATGTTAGGGATGAAAAGGCTGGATAGCTTGCAGGAGTTTTGGGGCACTTTAAACTGCAAACTGGTGTAAGGCTCTTTTGCTACCCTGATCATTAAACATTCTAGACTAATCTGTGTAGAGTTTACAGTCAGTATCATTTAGAAGACAAGAGGGAAAAGTTGCTTAAATCTACCATCCTACTCCCTTGACCTTAGGCCAGTCTCCTGCTGTTGCGATGAGTGAGCTAACAGCCTCCCTGCCCTTGGTACTCCTCCAACATGCCTTAACCTGCTTCTTAAAAGTAGATGTGGGGGTGAGGGGCCAGTTCAGCTTGTTCTGTGCCTCTGAATATTCTTCCCCACAAAACAGACTGGTTTATTACTTCTTTGGAATGCATTTGCTGCTAGTTTGCATGGTTCTGGATGTACAATCAGGGAAAAGAAGCTGAAATTTTTGCCCTAAAGGTGCAAAAATTCAGTTAGGATTTCATAAGCATTCAATCTTAAAAATACATGTCTTGAGAACACTATGAAAAGCAAGCATGGAAGGTGTGCTTCTTCATGCTGTTTAGACTTATGGTAAATGGGCAGTAGTGCTTAGTAGGTAGTTAAGACAGTAGTAATTTTTCATAAAATTTATTATTCAGGAAGACCACAGAATTCATCATTGCCTCTCAGGAAGCTGAAAATAAGTGTACAGTAGTCTATCATGGAAGTTGAATGTTTAAAAAAAATCTTTTTGAAATAGTTCATATAGAGTTTTTAGTTAATGTTTTAAATTAATTCTATGTCTGTTTTTGGACTGTTCTCTTTAATGCAGAATGCAAGCCATTACAGGCTGGGGTTTTTAGCTCAGCTACTGCTTTTTATAGATCCAAAGTTTATAAATAAATAACGTTTGGGGGTTTATAACCTTAAAAACACAGTTTAGGAAAAAATAATCTTACTTAACCTCTGAATTGTGCTTTTTGGCTGAAAAGTACTGTGTTTCAGTAGATCCACTGCACAAGGAAAGAAAATGTGTAAAGATTAAGGGAAATTTGGATGTCTTTTCTTAAACCCACTGGCAATTGAAAAGAGAATTTTGTGGAGAAAAGAATTCCAAGATAGTAAATTCATAATGCAGAGTTGCCATTTAACTTTTCAGTATAAATTAATTGAACATATTTAGAAAGCTCAGTCACTGAACAAATCTCAATAGTCTGTAATCAGTGCTTGTTAAACAATGAGCAAAACAGAGAATGCACACAGATAACCAGTGGTTCATAGTGTTAAACTGAAGGGTAAAAGTAGGAAAAAGATGAAGTTGCACTTTCTCAGTGCAATTGTTGTTGGCACTATGGGAGATATTTGTCTCAAGCAGTTTTCACCATTTAGCACTGTAATGTGTTTTTTAATATGGACAGTAGAGATAAGTGGACCCCTCCAATAGTTTATCCAGTCATTGTTAAACTACTTCTGCTGCTAATCCCTCCTTTGAGGAGACTCTTCCTCTCTGGTGAATATACAAAGAACAGAGCTCAGAGATTAGTCCTTTTAGGTAACTGGATTTCCAGAACTATGAGGTGTGAATGTCCTTCAGTGTTTCTGAATATATATGTCACATCTGGATAGTAATTTCTTAACAGTTAAATGGCAGAGCTTTCCATTTGTCTCAGTGCATATTGCTAAGTTTTATGGTTATTCTTTGGTAGCCATAATAATTCATTTGTACTGGTGAGGCTATGTCATTCTTAAAGGTATTTATTTCTCTATAAGACTACATACGGCAGCATTGGTGATCCAGTCCCTTTGGCGGAGGTACCACGCCAGGCAGAAAACTGATTGCACCAAAACAGAGAATCATCAGTTTACAGAAGCTTGGAGACAGAAGCATGAAGCTGCCACACAAATCCAGGTTGGTTTATGGTATTCTCTTTACTTATTTTTCAGATTTAGTAAGAAGAAAATGTTACTAGTTTTGTGTACTTATTGTCTTCTCTCTATTTTTGTTTACAAGTTTATTGTTTCATTATTTAACATTTTTTGTTTTATTTAATGAGCATAATCTTGATGTTTCTAAAAGAAAGCCTTCTTTACAAAAACTTTTTATAGAAGCATACAAATGTTTTCCCTTTTTTCACCAGGTATTTCTCTGAATTACTTTTGCTTGTCTTAATTCTAATATTATGTTGAAGACATACTGTGTCTGTATTCTTACTATATGTCTGTCTATGCGATTAAACTGACAGATGCAGAGTAACTGGTACATCATGACAGACATCTGTACAACTAACTACTCCTCCCATCTCTTCTTTCCTATCTGTCCACCTTTCCCTTTTCTCCCTATCTCCCAAAACCAGGATTGCCTCATCTATACTGTCACCGGAAACAGAGCATGGCCTAGGCCTGTCCTGTGGTAGATACTGAGCTAATAGTTAAACAGAATGGATTGCTATGTACAAGAATCAAAGTCCACATCTGGGCTCTGCTTAGTTTGCTAACCAGAGATGGTATTTACCTGCCAAGTTGCAAGGGTTTGTGGGATTTTCTACAATTTTAAGCAAATGGATCCTATATTGATTTCAGATTTCAAATTAACTTAGAAACATTTGATGTGGTAAGTCTTCTATTAAAATGTCAACAGTACCAAAGTGATTTAGAAGCCTAAATTTCATTTTCAGACTGAAAGTCCAAGTAATTCATCAATATCCATTCAACAAATGGGCAATAACAAAATGTTGAGTAAATGTGCGTACTGAGAAACAGGACAAGTAAAAAGTCAGTTATCTGGAAACTTGAGCTAAAATCTGTTTCTGGAGTATATTGTATAGTTGGTATATTGACATTTGATCTCCGCCAACCTATTTAATCCATTTTTGAATTTACCGTATTTCTTACCGCTTATCCATATCTGGGCTCTACTATATATTAAAGTGATGTGTTTCACTAATTTGTATAGTGATTAAAATGTGCTTCCTTTCATTTGTTTCAGACCTGATAATTTCCAAAGTTACTATGAAAATGAAGTCTTTCATTATTTATCTTCTGTGCATTTATTTTATTTTTAGATCTCTCTTACATCAATTCTTACATCCACTCTTTTGTAAATAAGAGTTTAGACCATTTAGTCTCTTTTCATATTACTCTGTACTTCTATCCTTTTGTCCCTCTCTCAGCCTTTACCTCATTCTTTTATAATCTTTTTTAAAAAGTGACTAGAACTGAATTCCATAGGCAGATATATTACAAATCTATACTGTATTGAATAGTATTTGTTGAATGAAATATATTTGTCATTTGATCACTCCGTAGTATCAGGATATGTTACCTGGATGGTTAAGAAGATCTATAAGAAAATAACAACAATTAAATTATAAGAAAGCATTTCTAATACATTTAATAATTTTATATTAATCAGAAATTAATCAGGAATTTCCAAAAAATCAATAAACTAAACATTTGGTCAGAATATTAAATTGACCCTTCCTATTTAGTTCTTTCACTGCAAAGCCATTAAATGTGGACAACACTGCATCTTGCAGGACAGTGGAAATTTTTTGCATGGTGTTTTAAATCCTTAGGGCATCTTGAACTCTAATGATGTCAAACACTGATTTGGGGGAACACTACTGTCCTGAATTTAATTTTCTTAATTCCGTCAATGTAGTTTTGATTTCTGAAGTGTTTTCCTGGATCTGATTCTAGATCTTGGCATGTGTTCCTAACACTGTTCCTCTTTTTCTAGTATTTAATTCCTAATGTTCTTCTTTTTCTTAGATATGATTATGCCTACTGGTAATATTTTTTTTTTAAATAAAGATCTTAGACAGTTAAGAAAGAGTAACTGACCTAGGTCAATTGCATGAGATGTCTCCAAGAATTGCTACTTGTAAACCATAAGACATTTAGTACAAGTGTATTTTTATTCTCAGTAATTTGAAAGTTGACACTCAGCTTTTTCTTATGTAACCTTTCCTTTCAGTTTATAATAGTCCCTGAAGGAATTGTCAAATAATTAATTAGTTGACCCAGGTTTGTAGTTGAGGGAGTTGCAGGATTCCTTTCTGCTTAGTGGTGGAGAGCCTCTTGAGTACTCTAAGCTTTAGACATATGCTGGCATTTAATTTGTCTTGTAGTTTTAAATGTCACATAAAGTTCAAAAAACAGATCATTGAGCTATTAAACCAAGGCCCAAGATGTTTTATCTTCCTAATGGGATAACGTAGAGAATCTGGATTTGGGGTTGATCTATGGCTTTGTATAACCTGCTTTAAATTTTTTGTTTAGGCATTTTGGAAAGGTTTTCTTTTGCGAAAGAAACTGGCCAGTGCTCTTGCAGCTGTTAAAAGTGATGAAGTGGAGGATGACTATGAAGAAATAAATGTGGATGATTTCACGTTTTCTGAAGTAAGCACAGTCATTAGCATAAAATCTTCATGTAAAAAATAAATATTGTTCTTCTTAAGCAAACATGTAGTTTTGGGATCTAAAAGACATTGAAAGGACTACCAGGGCTAGAATTGACGTGCTGGATGTCCCGAAATAAAGAAGTGCTTGTCATATATAGGTGATTTAATTGTATTTGTCATGGATTAATTAATTCCTGCTCTTTAAAATGTTCTGGCAGTTACTGTGCTATTAATGTCAAGCTCATGAACCCGCTATATTTCTATAGTTAAAGGACAATCAAATGAGAATAAGGAAGCAGCTACATTTGTTCTACAATTTTTATTTTTTAGTATTTTAGTAACAGATTATAATGGCAACAATATTTGAGTATGTATTTTATTAATTTTCATGATAGAATGAGAACAATAATGGACATGAGAATATATATCACATTCAAATAACATCACATTCAAAACTGAATTTAGTGACAATTTGGTAAAAAGTAAAAATGTATGTGGGATCAATATTGTCATTCGGTGAGCAAGGAAAAGAATCTCTAAACCAGTTTGATCTTTTATACCTTCAAAAACCACAATCTATACGGAGAGTTCTAGACTCAGTATGCCCAGTAAGGCAGCTGTTGATAACTTACCTATGTATTTGTCTGGATCACTGCTTTCTAGTTGAACAAGTCACTGGCTTCTTTTTTGGTTGTGTTTGTTTTAGTGGTTTCAGGTAAAGCAAAGAAAACTGATAGCACTGTATCCATTTGAGACCTAGGAGGATATGACAGAGGTTTTTTTCATCAACCCTTGCCTCTGGATGTGCTTATTCAGCTGCTGTGCCTCTGCAAGAGCCATTTGTCAATATTCCACTGTAATTTTGCAAAGGAGATTGATGCGATAGCCCTGCTACTGGCAGGATTAGATACTATTTAGGATCATGTGTTTGTATGGCTTGTAGAGAATTATGAAACCAAATATGTTTTTATTTGCAGTAGTGCAGTTGACATTTGATCAGTCTTCAGCCATCTGCGTATCAGCCTTCTTTTGTCACTCCCCTCCCCTTAGAAGAGAGTTGTGCTTTGTATGAAATTATTACCAATGACTTGATGACTTGAAGTAATTTTATTTTTTTCTTCTCCCTTTCAGCAGCTATTTTAAGATGCATTTTCAGAATTACTGTCTTATTGTAAAAGCGCGCAAAATGTTTGAGGCAGGAGTCCCAGGAATCGTTTGGTCGACAGGAAATGTATGTGTGTAAACATAGAGATCTGGCTTAAATTTTAGGATTTTTTTCATTTTAATTTGAAATATATATACAAAAAAGAACAGTCTCATTAGCTGATGTTCTCTGATCTCTGGCTTATTTCTAAAATAATAAAAAGCAGAAAGTTGAAGGATTTAGTTCTTCATACAGGAAGGAAGTATCTGTTCATATATTAAAGAAGGAAAATATCCTGGTTTGAATTATTCAGACAGTAGGCCCGAGTCTTACATACTGTGATTCAATTGAGTCATTCTTGTTTCACTCTGTTTGGCCCAAATAATCCCATGATTTTTTAAAAATTTTTTTTTTTAATTGCTAAAGTGAAAACTACATTTTTGTTCCATCTGTCTGTCAGCAAGGCAATCACATTTGGGCAGGTGCTCCTGAGGCCAGGGAACAAAGGAAGGAGTGTGGAAGTCAGAAAAAAGACGGCCAGCTCATTTCAGAGATAGTTGCACTGTGTCACCCTCTGGCATTGGGCATTGTTGCCACACATTTCTTCCTTCTTTTTTTTTT
>VXBJ01005264.1:283532-294411 GCA_013400055.1 Nycticryphes semicollaris
CACAAATTGTTATTGAGTTTATTAGGAAAGAAATAAAACATGGGTTTAGGGACCAATTTTCAGAGAAAGTGTTTAGATTCAGATCATGACAGGAGAACCATGAGCCGACATTTTCATTTGCACAGCAGGCTCAAAGACTGAACTGGGGACTGATGTCAAATAAGTTACTCAAGCCCTTGGCTTCTTGTGATTAAAAATACAAGAACATATGTTTTCTGCAGAGCGGTGTATGGGATAAATTTGCAATGTATACACCCATGAAGGATACACTTTTTTCAGTGAGTGAGCATTTCCATGTTCAAGATTAATGGCTGTAACTAGAATTATATCCTACAATATTTGTCTTTTTTTTCTTTCTTTTTTTTTTTTTTTCCCAAGCATATATCTTTTCTGTGCTGAAGAGTCTGATTGTGGGAAATGTGTGGCTGAAATATAATGGGCCTACACTCTGCTCTGACTAGCCCTGACTAGCCACCCTCAGTACTACATTGCCTGGTTCCATGTGTCTTTAGCTGTTCCATTCTCTGCAGCTGGACAATACGAAATCATGAGGACTTTCTACTTTTGGAGAAATAATCAGCAGAAGCTTGGAACAGTCTATATTTCCTATTCCCTCCTTTCTGGCCTCAGTGTTTATAGCAAAGTGCTAAAGCGGAGCCAAATAATGACACATGATATCGGTGGCTACCTGTTGGGCCTCAAACAAGTGTGTAGAGAGGAGTACATGTTGCTGGGCTAAAAGATCCTATATACTAGGGTGTGAAGGAAGAGAAAAATATCTGGACACCATTTTGTACTGCAGATTTCACTGTTGGCTAGAGTGAGTGTAATGAGACAGAAGGGCAGAAAAACCTTTCCTCATTGCAAGCCAATACAAATGTACTTAACCTTAGGCAAAAGTTTTTGGAATAGTCCACTATTTTGTGGCGTTGTCATTGTTTGTCGGGGTTTTTTTAACAGTATAATGTAGATTTCATTAATGATTTTATTCAGTATTATCTATCATTCCACAAAATCACTATTGTGCAATCACCTATTTAAACCATTTGCAAATATCACAATGCAATAAATCATTAGGCACCAGTCTTCATTAAATTACTGTTTAATATTTTCATTATAAATTCATTGTACCATCCATTCATTGATCTGTAGAAGGTGAGGTTGTGAAACAGCATGGTGAAAACTCTAGTCTTTGCCAAAGATCTTGTGATTTCTTCATTTATGCACGTTGAGCAGTGTTATATTTTTAGTACAAGTTTGGCACTATATCATGTGAAAAATGGGTTTCATGTGACTGAGATAGAGGAAGGGTCTTTATCTTGCTCACAATAGGGAAAATAGTAAAAACTTCACCTGAACAACTACTAGAATCTTTTTGTATTTGTATCAGCTCCTGAATGTTGCCAAAGACATTGAAAGACAATTGATGGCGGTAGTATTTTTTCCTTTTTTGTCTGTTATATTGTGCAGTGTCAAGCAGGCTATCCCAGATGAGGTGAAATATCTGGCCAACAGATGTCTCTGAAAGTATGAGCCTGGTATTTAGTGATATTTTCATGTCTTTCATGTGGACTTTAGAGAATTCCAGCCTGTATGCTCCAGAAGACTGATCTTAAGGGAACCTTTCATCAGCAGTCCATCCATGTAGAAAATTATCTACAAGGCAGAGCTCACTTTACCTCTGGTGGACAAAATGTGACAACATATTTGCTTGACACAGCCCTGAAGGTTCTGTACCATGTAACTATCAGGATTGTTGTTTTCTTGATGAGAATAAGATGTGAGCCAAATGGAAAATGGCTGAATTTGCCAGTGTGTCAGAAAGCTGAACCAACTGAATATGATCATAGTTTTAAGACAATTCTTTACTCAGAAGAGTGGCCATTGAATAAATTAATGTCTCCCTACACTGAGTCAGCATATGGACTTGTGTCTTATTTTCAACAAGATAAGTACCAATATTGATGGTTACATGACACAGAAAGCAAGTACTGTATTTTTCAAATTTTCATTTTTTTATTTTAGTTTAAATCGAGGCTATCTAGTCATAATTTTTCAAAAAGCAGGTAACTTTGCAAATTGCAATCAAACTAAAGAGAAATCCATCACAGCTTCCTTCCTTCATCAAAGGGAATAAATCTGTTGCCCCAAGACAAAGTGTTTTTCTGCTTCTGAGCTTGCTTATATAGAATTTTAAAATTCCAGTCTTTTTGACAGCTTTTGAAGTGATTGACCAGGAGTTATTTTTTTACATATCCACACTCAGACACACGGCTATTCCTATTTTTTTGCTTGCCTTCCATGCCAGCTAGGTAGCAGCTTTTATCTTTCTCCTTTCTCTACTTCTTTCTCCTTTCTCTTTCCTTTTCTCTTTGGGATGGAGAAAGTGGGTGTGGGTGATGGTGGTGAAATAAAACCTACCTCATTAGTGCAAATTCTTGAGAAATAAACACCAATATGAACAACAAATCCTATACATCTCCCACCTTTTAGTATTCTTATCACATGCCCAAATTAGACACATATACTCTGTTTTGTTTTCTTTTCAGATAATCCTTCATGAAGTGGTTTGTCTCAGGCTGTGAGCTTCTGATTGTGGGCTTGTGACACTGATAGCTGTTTTCTGGCTAGTGCCAGGAAATAAGTGTAGCCTACAGATTAGAAGGTCCCCATAATATTCCTTGTATCTTGACACTCTTATGCATGTCTAGCTCTTGTAATTGCTTATAAATGTCAGATCAGAATCCAGCCTCTATTGTGTACTGCAAAGAATATGATCCTTCTCATATGAAACTTCTTATAAAGTGTTGTATAAAAGCAAAAAAAAAAAAATATAATGAAAATTTCATTATATCTATCCACTTCTTTTTAAAAGAAGGAGAAAAAATATTTCCTAAGTAACATATTGGAAGATCAATCTTTTCAATGAGTGTGTATCAACAATCTCTTGATATGATCATTCTTCTTCAGCCTCTGTGTTAATGAATCACATGCCATTCTCAGTCTGTGGCATCATCAGATACGTAAATCCTCTTTTTTACCTCTTTTACCAATAACGCTTATCTAAAATGCTGAAATCTGTTTTTCTAGTTATCTGATAGATATCCTTGCTTTGGAATTAGGTTGTTGCATCAGTATCTGATAAAATAAACACAAACACTGCTATTAGGAGTTGTGGCTGTCGTTAACACTCCAGTTTCACAGCTCATGCAGAATGTGCTCAGATTGCTTTCTGGCCTTCCACCATGAGATCTCAGTTCTTAATACCACCTGAAATGCTTTTAATTTTAAAGCAGAAACTATATTCATGGATTATCTCTACCTAATTCTTGATTAAATATCCAGATTCAAATGAATACTTTCCAAAGGAAAACCCACTAATAATGTATGACACTATAGATGTCATTTGGAACTTGTATTTAGCTAAATGGTATAGTATTTTTCTAAATTATATTTAGATTGTATGACATATCAAAGTATAGCAGTCATTAATTATACTTTCCATTCTTATTTCTCTAAAGACAAAATCAAGCATCAGAATTGAATAAACAGGCCAAGCAATGAAAAAATATATAAAAGTGAAAAAAGTCTCACTTCTGTGGAGTTTTAGACTCATTGCTGTAGCCTTAAAGGAAAATAATTCTACACCAAGTGCATCATTGTAAATTGAAGTAATAACAGAGCCATCAGTTCTTAGTTAGTACATTTGCATTTGGGGTCTCTTGAAAGCTGAGCTAAGGTTCCCAAATAATTGAATACAACTTCCCTATGTTCTTTAGTTTTTGTGTAATGTTAAAATTGACATTTTAGTGTAGGTATAGGTGGTGTTTAAAGGATCTAGTTAAACATATGATATCAAGCAAGTGCACAAAGATTGCTTTCTGTTTAAAAAGATTTTTTTAGTAATGCCTATTTAAAAATTTCAAGAGCTTTCCTAACTGACTTGTCTGTGCTCTGTGAGAGGAGGCCATTGATGCAGCCAATATTGTAATTGAGTAAAGAAGTAGTACTTTTGGAGAAACCAAAGAGGAAAGTGAGATACCAGCTTCTGTTCTCCTTCACACTTAAATCCATTCTTGTCTCATTGCCTGGAGATTGAAGTCCCTGTAGTTTAGAACATAGCAGATGTTACCCAACCGCAGCACAGCTTAACTCACCTGAACATATACAAGTCCCAGAGAATGCATGGAATGCATCCAATGGGATTGAACAAGCTGCCTGATGTCAGTTTGAGGTCACTCTCTATCATCTTTGAAAGGTCATGACAATGGGGGGCAGTTACTTCTGACCAGAAAAGGGCAGACATCACACTCATCTTTAAGAAGGGCGAGAATAAAGATCCAGGGAAATAGAGGCCAATCAACCTTATCTCAGTTCCTGGGAAGATTGTGAAGCAAATCCTCTCAGAAGCCATTTCTAAACCCATCAAAGAAGGTGATTTGGAACAGCCAGCATGGGCTTACCAAAAGGCTGATCAACTTCATTGCTTTCTGTCACAAGGTGACTGGCACTGTGAATAAGGAGTGTGGAGTGCATATTGCATGCCTTTATTTCAGCAGGGCTGTCGAGAGTCCCCCACAGACTTTTTCTCAAGGTTTGTTGAGGTATGGGCTGGACAAGTAGACCATAAGGCAAATTGACTGCACTGCCAGACTCAAATAGTTGTGTTCTGTAGTGCAAAATCCAACTTGTGGATAGTAGTTAATGGAGCCTGTCATGGATGGTATGGAGACCAAAACAATTAATATTTTAATTAACAATCACTATAATGGAACAGAGTGCAATGTCAGCAAGTTTGCAGAAGGTACTGAATTGGGGGCAATGATTAGTATGCTGGAGGACCACGGTGTTCTTTAGAGCAGCCTGCACAGGCAAAATAAACAGGCTGATCTGAGTCTTGTAATGCTCAACAAGAGCAAGTGCAAAGTCTCATTGCCTGGAGATTGAAGTCCCTGTAGTTTAGAACATAGCAGATGTTACCCAACCGCAGCACAGCTTAACTCACCTGAACATATACAAGTCCCAGAGAATGCATGGAATGCATCCAATGGGATTGAACAAGCTGCCTGATGTCAGTTTGAGGTCACTCTCTATCATCTTTGAAAGGTCATGACAATGGGGGGCAGTTACTTCTGACCAGAAAAGGGCAGACATCACACTCATCTTTAAGAAGGGCGAGAATAAAGATCCAGGGAAATAGAGGCCAATCAACCTTATCTCAGTTCCTGGGAAGATTGTGAAGCAAATCCTCTCAGAAGCCATTTCTAAACCCATCAAAGAAGGTGATTTGGAACAGCCAGCATGGGCTTACCAAAAGGCTGATCAACTTCATTGCTTTCTGTCACAAGGTGACTGGCACTGTGAATAAGGAGTGTGGAGTGCATATTGCATGCCTTTATTTCAGCAGGGCTGTCGAGAGTCCCCCACAGACTTTTTCTCAAGGTTTGTTGAGGTATGGGCTGGACAAGTAGACCATAAGGCAAATTGACTGCACTGCCAGACTCAAATAGTTGTGTTCTGTAGTGCAAAATCCAACTTGTGGATAGTAGTTAATGGAGCCTGTCATGGATGGTATGGAGACCAAAACAATTAATATTTTAATTAACAATCACTATAATGGAACAGAGTGCAATGTCAGCAAGTTTGCAGAAGGT
Organism: Nycticryphes semicollaris; assembly: GCA_013400055.1. NCBI lineage: Eukaryota > Metazoa > Chordata > Aves > Charadriiformes > Rostratulidae > Nycticryphes > Nycticryphes semicollaris. The sequence continues at coordinate 289,187 of VXBJ01005264.1, forward strand.
ACTGAATTGGGGGCAATGATTAGTATGCTGGAGGACCACGGTGTTCTTTAGAGCAGCCTGCACAGGCAAAATAAACAGGCTGATCTGAGTCTTGTAATGCTCAACAAGAGCAAGTGCAAAGTCTCATTGCCTGGAGATTGAAGTCCCTGTAGTTTAGAACATAGCAGATGTTACCCAACCGCAGCACAGCTTAACTCACCTGAATATAAGCTAGAGTAACCCCATGCAAGACTGTTGACTAGGGGCTCACTGTCTAGGAAGCAGCACCACAGAAAAGGATTTAGGGTCCTAATGAACTGTCTTTGCCATGCTATTCTTGAGTTTCTAGTAGTGGAAACAGAGAAGGAGGAAAAACCAAAAACGTACCCTATAACACTCCTAATTTTGCTAAAACTATCTAACTTTATGTCTAGTTTGTCCTTGAGTGGAGGGGGCTAAGGAATCCTAAGTGCTAAATACTGTTGAAACCATCTCCTGGTACTCAGTCTAGTAATTTTGTTTGTATGAAAAATACTTTAAAAATTTATGTTGATATGGAAATAGCAGTAGTTATCGATCATTTCACAAATCTGAGTTCACAACAGGAAAACATCCCAAAGAATCAGCTCCTGAAGCTCTTGAATTTACCAAAGAGTCACAGTGCACGTCCAAAAAGATTTAAGGTATTGAGATGACACTGAGACATCAATAAATTTAAACTTGCAGATTCATTTGTGCATAATCTATTTCAAATAGAAGAGTTAGTGCCAGGGACATATAAGTAGTACAATGTAAGTGAAGCTGAGAGACAATTAAGACATACCTTCTTTAGAATTAAACAGTTGTAGTGTAATTAAAAATTTTTTATCATCAGTTTCAAAAAATATATTCTTACAACATAGTCCTTCTTTGCTGTTTATCTTCCAAATACTTTTTCCTCTCTTATTTCTGAAACAGGGACTTTTAAACAAAAGGAAAAGTTGTCTTGAATCAGTTTTCTCGTGTGACATGAACTTTGAAATATATTAAAGGTTAGATGGCTGTAAACTTGTGACTCTATTTGTTACCTGTGCTTCTGCCTGACTTCCCTTCCTTAGACAAACTGCAAGCTGAAGTACAGCTTTCTTTTCTATTGTGTTTTTAGTGTTCATTCCCCAGACTTGACAAAATATTTTGGGTTATCTTCCTTGGAAATTATATATTATTTGAATCTACAGTATTTAAGGGGTGAAGGTGAGGGGTCCCTTGGTGGTTTTGTTTGTTGGGGTTTGTAATTCATTGCCCCTTGAAACTTTTCTTTGTTTCTTTTTGTAGAGGTAGACAAACTTGGAAAAAGGCTTATAGGGACAGCTAAAGTTTGTGTAGTGTGCCAGAGTCAAAGAAGGGAAGACCTGAAGTTTTTAATGGGAAAAGACTGCATCAGGGTTCTTAGAGCCATTTTGAGGGGTGGCCTGAAGGTGCCAGGAGCCTGATATTTACTGAGCTGGTGGGGATATAGTTCTCAAACAATTTTTGAAGCATACGTTTCTGATGCTTACTTGAACCACGTCTAACCTCTGAAGCTGAGCATCTGTATTTTTTTATTCCTGTATTCAAAAAAAAGATGTAGGACCCAGAGCTCCCTTTGAACACTGACAGGCTTAAGATAAAAATGCATTTCTAGAAAAGTTTGGGTCACGTAGGTCATGAATGACTGACATGAACTACAATAAGATTCAGACTTTTGGAGAGTTAATTGTGCATCTGTGCATTCACCCTTTTTTGTGAATGAAAACATATAGGGTTTCTGAAATTTTCATTACTCATTTACTTTTGTGATTCCAAAATAAGTTATTTCCATAATGTTAGTCATATGTATTTAGAGAAATCAGATAGGTACATATGGTAAATATATGTGTATTAGAATTTGAGAGGACAGTTAGTTTTCTGAGCTTATTAAACAGCTTGAAAAAATGACAATTTGAGAAGACATTCATCAGTAAAATTTTCTTGAATAACTTTCTTAACAGTACTTTCTGATTTTTCCAGTAATTCTCAACATGTCCTTCATATAAATGGACAAATACACAACTAAGCTTGTCTTCTAATTTTCCTGCAAGAATGTACTCCAATAATTAACCAGCTTTTGTAAGTCTGTAAAAATCTCTTGGGGTCAATTAATCATTGCAATGGTCGTTTGGAATCCGTATGATGATACTCACTACTTTTTTTTGGCTTGAAATATTGTTTGGTTTTAGCAGTCAAAAGAATGTAGCCATGCCCAACTTTCTTTCCTAATTCTCTTGTCTTATATAAAGACAGGCTTGAAAAAGAAGAATTGCCAAAGGTTAAAATAACCTTTATTAGGGTGCTAACGTATTTATCTTCAACACATAAAATATGTGAAAAAGCATGAAAGACAAATCCATATGAAAAAAGACTATTTTTCCTACTGCTTCAGTTCAGAGATCCGTTATCTATAAAATACACTAATTAAATAGAAGTCTGTATGCATTTTTTTTTATAAAATTGCTCAAATTAATACATTGAGACATAGTTTTAAAATAGCAGAATTTAGTCTGAATTTTTGCAATATTGGAAACAGTGTAATAATGCAACTAATAGATGAAGGATGTTCATATTTGATACTATATTAGCTTTGGAAGTTTCTTAGAAAGTCTGGATCTGAATTGATATTCAACTTCCTAATGCTGAATTAAGCTTTACACGTGAGCTTGAGTTTCTCAGAAAAGCTAGCCAATAGAGTAATCTGATTCCTAAAAAGAATGGATGAAAGAAAAGACTAAGTACACAAAAACATTCAGATCCTCAATTTCAAAGGAAGTTTTCAATCAGTCTATCGACAATATACAGATGAGCATAGAAAAGTGATGTGGGCCCACTGTATCAGCTATAAGAGCTAAAAATTTTTTATTTCTTAAGAAGCTTGTCAAAGCTTACTTATGGTTTTAAAGAAATTTCTAGCCAAGAATACTGAGACCTTGGCAGAGGTGAAATTCAGTTTAAGAAGTAAGGAAAGACGTTGTCCTGGAGTAGCATTATATTTGAATGAAATACCCCACAGAGTAAAATATGTTTGCCAGGAATCGAGAGAAAGTTACAGCTTTCTGCCAGATGAAAGACAGTACAGTATGGTTGGCTGAGGTATGTCCTTTTCTGTTGTGAGTATCCGCATGGTTATCCTTCAGCATATGATGCTTCTGCCTGACTGTTGCCCCTCCCAGTCTGAGACATTATTTAACTTACAGGATGTCTAACACTAGGAAAAGTGTTTCTTCGTGTGGCATGTGTTGCCCAAAAAAAGAATTTTGTTAGCTTATTTGAAATAGTCATAGAATGCTCTTGTACATTCTGGCTTGGATTAAAGTGCTGTCTTTCACTTGTCTTTTTTTTAACGTTTTGCTTTATTTTCTTGGCAAGAACTAGACTTTAACTGCACTATTCAAATATACTCACTATAAATTAGGAAAGTAAAAATCAAGGACATCATCACCTTGAAGAACTTTATTTAAACTTGTATTCTATAGTGAAAACTAGTGGAAAGATGAATTCTAGTTTTTTATTTATTTATTTACTGTTATTATATTTTATTCTTATTAAAACCAAATCTGAATACAAAGAGAGCAGATACTTTGTAAAATCAGATTGAAAAAGGGCTATTCTGGCTGTGAATGACAACTAATGGCATGCCCGACTGGCGGGAGCAGAAGTCCAGAAAAACAGGTTAGACAAAATCAGGCAGATGATCTGGAGTATGTTTTATTTATTTATTTATCTATCTATCATACTATTTTTGTGAAATTGTAATATGGAAATGTTTTTTTTTAATAAGATTTTTTTTCCTTCACATTTCTCCTCTTGTAATGCTCAGGAGCCAGTGATGACCCTGAGTCTAGAGTGAGTTTTGGATATCGTCTTTTGCTTGTTTATATTCTGTTGGGTAATTTTCCTGGTTTTGTCTTAAGATACTATATAAATTAAGGTCCTACATATATATCATTAAAACAATTTTTTGGGCTAAACTATTGCTGTCCTACAAACAGTAAATGAGTCAATGAGGAAATGAAAAAATAAAGGAAAGCAGTATAAAGAGTTAGTTCTCCCCAGTTTTCAAAAATAGTTTCATGGTTCTGTCAGATTATCATTCATCTTGTGATTCTGAGGTTCACCATGTTCAGAAACCTGGGGTAGCTTCAGCTCCCATGGAAGCTAACAGGTTGGCCTTTTGGAGTTAATCTGCACTAATTCAGCAGTTGTATGCTCTGAGCAATGTAAAGTATCTGCATTTTTTTCTGGATTGACACAGAGATGACCTCACCAACACACTAACTAGATGCTTATATTTGTAATAAGAAGTTAGATTACCATTTTAAGGCGAGGATTAGTTTCCTAGATGCTAGCAGAAAGTCTTTAAACCACCAGTTTCCAAGGTCTGAAAGAATATACCATAGAAAGGATTGTCCTTAATGCGTTCAACTTCTTTCACCCTTTCTGTTAAGTATCTGCTACTGAACTCTTCTGGAAACAGTGTACTGATGTAGACAGATATGTGATCTGACACAGAAGAGAGTTGTTACTTATCAAATTTTAATGCCTTCTTGCATTCTCCGCTTTTAACCATAGGACAGGTTTGGCAATGGATTCAGTTTTTATTATACTCTTGTGAGCCTCCTTGATCTAAGGGAGACAAAAGGCAGTATGTGACAGCATTACTCACAATTTGGGCAGTTGCTTGTAGAAAAGCTTCAAAGCTGAGAGTAGGTTTTACACTGTGTCCTGAGAACCATTTTTTGTTCATGGTTTAAGTACAAATCAGGCCAGCCCAAATAACAGGTACAGTCATTATAAAAGACTATGTAGGTCAAGGATGTAATCCAGAACATATAAAAGATGCCTAGAATTATATTGTATAAATAACTTTTGCACTAAAATGCTTGTGAAAATTGGAACTTTTTAAAAATAATGAATACATTCTTAGATTTGAAACAAACACTGGAAATAAAGTGTGGAAAATGCAGAAACATAAGATATATCTTCAAATGAACTGACGTGTTTTAAATCAACTCTATTTGATTTACACTTATGTGTGAATCTATGTTATATACATCAGTATTTAGGAAATCAATTCCTTAGTTTGACTTTAGAAATAAAATTAATATAGTAAGGCCTATAACTGTTTGTGTAGACCACACAATCAAACATGATGATTTCACTCACTTTGTAATTCATCTTCTTTTTTTTTTTTT
>VXBJ01005264.1:300751-323488 GCA_013400055.1 Nycticryphes semicollaris
ACACCACACAAAAAAAAAAAACCACAAAAACCACCTTAGGAAATATCTGGTGTGCAGCTGAGTTTTTTACATATGTTCCATTTGGTGGCCTGTGTATCATTTTTTAATGACTAGAGCTTACTAGTTTATGTCATCTTTTCTCCATATGCTTTCTGGTTTATGTTAATAGTAATTGATCCAGTCACAAATGTCTGATTGAGCATATCAGATTTGCTATCCTATTTTTGTTGTAGTTCTAATGCATTTTTTTAAATATGTTTCTATTCCCTTTGTTCAGATTATTCAGTATGGTATATGTGCATTGAGCTTTTCAATGTATCACTTGGAATATCCTCCAAGTATTTGACTCGTGTTGAAAAAATTAACAAAACATTTGCACAATGTTTTTATAGGTTCAGATTTTCTCTTCTTCACACTACCTCATATAGGAATTTTTTGTCCTTCTACTACATCAAGCGAAAAATAACCTGCATATATAATTTTCCGGTATGCAGTTCTCTGGCAGTCATTAAGATCATAGTCTTTTTTTCAGATAAACAGAAAGCATAATTTCCAGAACAAAGAAATAGGGCTGAAATTATTGCACACACAATCTTTTTTTCATTATAAAGATTATCAACCCAACTATTCTTTCTTATACAATATCCTGACACAGTCAGTTCTCCCTTGGACTAAAACACAGCTGTTGCACTAAAAAATAATTCTGATGGAATATTCCTGGTGTGAGAAGAATCTCCACATATATAATAGTGTTTTACATCAGCTACCTCTTCTGAAGTGGTGAGAGCAGGTCAGGGTCTTGTTGAGAGTCTGGTTGAACAGAGTGTCTTTACAGCATTCCAATTAGAATAGTTATACCTTATCCTGAGGCCAGCCAGCTCCAGATCAGGAAACTGTAACCAGATCCATTAGGCTGCCAGTATCTTTCTTGCATCTCTATGTGGTACAGCTCATGCTAGAATACTTACAATTTCAGTATAACTACAGAGAGTGTTCACAAACTTTGGCTGTTGCTTTAAGTTTAACCCCACCTAACCAGCAGTTCCATAAGAGACTCTTTTCCTTCTAATATTTAAAAGCAGATTGAAATTCATCTGTATAAGAAGATGTCGATATTATCTTTTAGTGGTTCCATAGAAATTAGCATTATATCACCTTCATCTCCTCTGAAATGAGCTTCATCTGTTTCTACGTACTGAAGCTATGTATGAAATCTTGTAGGATTTATATTTAGTATTATTATTTCTGTTTTTTTCTTTTGAATTTCTGGGTCCTCAGAGTTATAGTTACAACTATTCCCTTTTCAGCTTTCTGATTTAAAACAGTTGAAGGTATGCTAACTACAATAAAATAATTTTTTTAGTGGTCCAGAATACTATCCACTAGAAAATAAGTAGCCAGCATCCACCTAAATATGTGGATTATAAGGTGTTAAAAAGTAGTTTTCCATGTTATATCCACCTGAATTCAAAAGAACACTTTTAAATTCTGTCAAAAAAAAATAAAGCAACAACAACAGCTAAAGGTTCTAGATATAAATAAATTATAAGCTGTTAACAAATAAGCTGATAGGTTTTATGCTAAGCTTTCAGCATCATCTCAAACATCTTTTATGTGCTATTGATAAGGGCTCCATGGTAATGCACTTATCAGTTGCCAGTAATGCTAAGGTACTGCTGGATTTTGTAGGAAAAAATGGCCTGTCAGAATAAGGTCTCGGCTTCTGTAGGCAATCAAATTCCTTTGCCTTAGGCCTGAGGTTCACCAAAACAAGGTTTTAAATCAACCTCCATTAAGGGAATTTTGGAATTGCTCTTTAATATAGTCAAGATGTCTGCTGGATTGGAACTTGGACTGGATGGTCATGAACAGTTTTGTCTCTTAACGTCCTCAGGTGTGGGAATTTATTCTTTTTCAATTTCCATCTAAAACATTTGTCTGCTCCTAGTGTTTAATTATAGAAGTCCATGTCTAAGCTAGTCATCTGCATTCCTTTATGGAAAGCAATAGGCACCTTAAATGCTATTAATTTCCTCCTAAAACATAATTCAAAAACAGGCTACTTGAATCTCACTGTAAAAGCACTTATAATTCTCCATTGCCCAGACACAAAAGCTGAAGTGACAGGATGAAGTTTAAAGTGTAGATATGTAGAAGTAACTGAGAAGTATCTTACCTCATGTGTCTGGCCACTTACCTTCTCAGTAGTGAGAAAAATATGGAAAATACTAGCAAATGCACTGAGTCCTGTGGTTTATGTTACAAAGAAGAGCTTAAAGTAGCATAACTATAACAGGGAATGATTCAGGCAATGCTTATATTGCCATAGACCAGTCCCACCAACTAATGGCCTTGAGCCCTATTTTGCCCTAATCCACTACAGTTATGTATGCTTGTTTATGTAGTTGAATAAAGTTGTGGCCTGTATTTTAACGATAGCAAATGTAGACTGTGTCTGCTTCAACTATTATTACTCTACAGCAAGATAATACAAAAACTGTGGGCAAGAAACCAGAAATTTTGCAGCCAAGTAGAACTGGCATATTGTCAGAAATATTCCTGTTTATCAAGGGTGCATAAAATTCTGTAGAAATTCTAATTAAAAATATAATACAGCAGACATTAATGCACCTCACTGTGCTTAAAAATTATGACTCATAACAATCCTAGCTTCCTAAAGATGTATTGGCACAGCAGTACAGAATTTCTTGCTTAACTTTGAATTTTCTTGCTTCTGTGGATTTTATATTAGCCTCTAAAAGCTAACTACTTTTTCTTTTAAGATGGCTGGAGGCCTCATCTTGCTTTCAGCTTGTCTCTCCTACTGCTGTATTACTTCTTGTTTAACCATTGCCTCTCTAAAGAAAAGCTTTCTTGACACTGACTTCCAGCATGAGCTGGTAATTCTTGCTTCTGCATCGGTAAAAAAAAAAAGGTGAAAACCAGCTAGAGCAGACCTTGACTAATAGAACCAGAATACAATAATAAACATTTCAGAGAGATAAGCAAATATTTTCTAGACTAGAAATTAAGACACCAATGCAACGCTAGTAAAGAAAAAAAAACAAAACCAACCAATGAAATGAAAAAAATACTCAGTCCACCCCCCTCAAAACCCACAACTCCAAACCAGATGATCTGACTATACAACATTGATTTGTTGAATTAACAACAGTCAGAATAAAAATCTGGGGGATATTATTATTCTTTGTTACACATTACATAAACGACTAATCTGTATTTTTTTAGTAGCAGAAAGAAGCCACTTCTGTTGTTCTTGCATATTCTGTGTAGCAATATCATCTGGGAACTCCAACCATGGTTGAATTGGAGTTCTAATTGCTGTTCGATTACAGAACAAAATGTGGTCTTTCATCCAAATTAATTTACAAATTGAATTATCTTATAGATAAGCATCTGTCACTGTGCTACTTTGATTTATTTACTCTTTAAAGTTGGTACAGATATGTTTATGTTTTTCTAACTACAGATATTGCACAACAAAAATTAATTACAAACTTTTAATTTTTTCAGTTTCACATAATATCAAGAAGGTGTTTAGCAAAAGTGGTGCCAGATCAGACAGTAACTATTCCTTCCATATTTTTTCTATAACACTTCCTGTGTTTCTCCAACTTATCTTCTATATTTGGAGTCAGCCAAGCAATGTGCATTAAATTACCTCCCTGGTTCCTAGATTGCCAGCACAGATCATCATCTAATAAGACACATTTAAATGAGTATGCCTGAATCCAAGAAGATATTTGTATGATTTGAACTATTGGACTCTTTCACAGTTCTCTGTGTGAAATCTAAAACATTTGATTGCTTGTCATCAAAGCATACATGCATTTCATTTCCCTAGCTCACACAGAGACTGAAAAGCGCTAGTATTATAAAGTAATCTATGTAATATTGCCTACAGTTGGGACTAGATAAAGAAAAGAACTCATTTTTAATAACAAAAATGCTGTAGGCAATGGTTGAGGTGATCCAGGTAAGTAAAAATTCAAGTAGTCTGGCACTGTGTTAAATCCCTGTAGATTATTTAAATTATTTTGCAAAGACTCAAAGATAAATCTTCTGATAGAAATCTCTTAGAAGAACAATTCCCATCATTTCTCTTGCTTCACAGTTCATGGACCTTCTTTACTGCTGATATCCTTGTGCACAAATAAAGGTTTGAAAAACCCAGGTTGGCACTTAAAACTTCTTGTGACTTCACCCAAAAGTCCTTGGTGTAGTTTAACTTTGGACTGCTTGGAGTTGTCATAGAATTGCCACAGAGGCTAGAATAAGGAAAGATGACATTTAAAAAAATATTTTGGAACAATTTCAATACACTCGCCTTGGAAAAAAAGTGTGTTATTTCAGGAATTATTTTAAGCTATTAAAAAATAGCTTGTAAATCCTCAATTGCATTTTGTCTTAAGAGTTTTTTAAACAATTTTGTCACTTGGTCCTTGGTCTTCTGTGGAAGACATTATTTTTGTAACTAGCATAAAGCTGGTAGAAGTTAGAAGTGTTTTTATCAACCTTGTATTACATCAACACTGTACGCTGGATGTTGGAAAGAATATAATTACAAAAAAAATTATTCTGTATATTTTTATCTATGTATAGTTCTTGTATGGCTATGTATCTTACAAGTGTAGAAAATACAACTTTATGTTTTCACACTTTACTTATAATATTTTTTATAATTTTTGTTACTTAAAATTCCAAAGAGAACTTTTAAAATATAGTGCATTACTATTCCAAGATATTTTTATCGCAAATGTTACTGTGATATATTGCCCCAAACATTTGCTACCCTGAAGGACACCAGGTTGCTACAAATTTATTTTTGAATTGGGAGGCATGCCAAAGTAGGCCTACTTTGTCCATCTATGCACAGTGAAGTCCATTACCACAGTCTGATAATTCAATTTGTTAAAAAAGACCCCATTATTAGAATTATGCTAATAATGTACCTTTAAAAGAAATACAGCTAATCATTATTAATGGTACTTCTTGGGTTGTTTTATTGAATTTATACTTTAGTTAGTAAAAGTAGGTTAAAATGACTTTAAATCTGACATTCTCTGGGTCAATCTGGAAGGTATAATCATTATACTAGATGAGAAGTTCTTCTAGACAATTTGAGATAGATAACAAATTATAAAGTAGTGCTGATTCTGCCTTGAGAAGAAGGCATGGCCTAAATTACTTCCACCCATATTTTCCACAGTCCCTTTGTTACTCAAGTTTGCTGCTTTGTGAGAGGTTTGCTCCATTAAGAGCATTTTGTCAACCAAACGCTGCTGCAGTGTAAGTTGACCAAGCATACCATAGCATTTTGACGTGTTTTGTCACTGTGTTATATCTTTATTCACAGTGCATTAGAGATCTTCCCCAGGCTTGTAAGGCAAAAATACAGTGTGTCTGTGTCATCTCGCTTGTGTCAAGAGAGCATTCTCTGAGAAGTGGAGTTCTTAGGATCCCTTTATGTTAGTCTACTGCAAATATAGAGGTCTAGTCAGAAACAACTTCATAAATTGCTGATACATTTCATAAGAAATTGCCCACTGACTTAACAGGGCATTTTGATCCTTTATTTCCACAAATAAGGAAACCAAAAAAAAAAGCTTCCTACTTCTTTGCTTTTAAGCTCTTACAAACACTCTCAATAAACATCAACAAGGTCATGTAATAAATTCAAAGTAAAGCATCAGACATATCTAATAATGTAAATTTATTCTGTCTGGATTCTATTGTCTGTAATTCTAACGTGTATATTCTTTCCATCTCCTCTGTTTTCCTGCTCTATCTGTTCTGGTAGTGTCTCACATATTCATTTTTGCTGCACTTGCTTTCTTTGTGAAAATTTAGATCTTTTCCTTGCCATATCTTTTTTCTTGCTATGTTCTATTTCTGCTTGCCCTCCTTATTTTTATTAATTTCTACTCTTTTCAGACAGTTTGTAGTCACCTTTGTAGAGAAACGTTTTCTGTCTCATTGTTTCTCAGATGCTCCTGAGAGACTGTCTCCTTGTGCAATGTTCTTCTTTTAACCATGTGAAATGTATTTCTTTGATTTTTCCTTTGTCTTTCTGTTACTAATGTTACTGTGCTCAGTATCGTACCTGCAAAACCCTATATACTTTTGCTCATCATTATACCATTGCTTTTGTTTCTACATAGAATTCTGACATTCTTTCTAACCCACTGTTACCCTTAAGTTCCTACTTTCCTCTTATGGAAACAATTCTTCCTCCATGTAAGAAATAATGCACAAAAACCACCTTTCCTGACTTGTGTGGTTTTCAATTATTTGAGCTGATTTTAGTTAATTAATTTGAATATACTTAATTAATTTCACTTCATTAGTTAATTAAATTTTCTTTCCCATCTAGGAACATATATTACCTAGATTTATAGACAGTTCTGTGTTCATCTTTGCTTCTTTGCAAAGTTTTCAAAATAATAGTTATGAAACAAATCAAGATTTCATACTGTGGTATAGAAATTAGTCTATACACATTTGGGGTATTTTTTATTTCAATAGGGATGGGACATGGAAGGTTAGTTAATTATTTGCAAGTTTAGCCTCAAAAAATAAACTGCTTTCTGATAAAACTTCTAGGTGTATATGACTGGATTTAGACAGCTAAATAATTCTGAACTAAAGCATTTAGAACCAGTGCTTGGCATATATTCTCTTAATATTTCTGCTTTAATTTCAAGCTTTAAAAACAAATTTTCAATATTTTCAGCAAGTTTATGCTTTAGAATTTATTTTTAATTTGGAGATGAACTAGCTAAAAGATCAACAGTATTAAAATCCTGCAAAATAGTGACCTGGGTTCTTAGTTGCACATGTATTTATGTTGCTTTATTTTAGAAAGTGTAATCTTTTGTGAATACAAAACCTACTTTTAAAAGTATTTTCATTTATTAAGTGGCTAAAAGGTGAAAAGCTGCTTGAAGGAATGAATGAGCCAGGTCTGACCTTTGATTTTAACTTGTTCTTTTCGTCTAGACCCAGCTGTGCGCCTGGCGTTGTTCAAAAACAATGAAAATAAACATCTCCATTTGAAACCACCAAGGAAGACACAGCCTATAAATGCTGGTTACTTTGAAGGTATGAACGAGTATTTCACTTTATCTCTATGCATATAAGCATATATATCTTTTAACGTCTTTTAAGACAGCCTCCTTGAAATGTAAAACAATATGCACAAATAAAAGGCAGCAGGAATTTAAGGTTCTTATCTGTTTCTAGGTATCTCAAGTTACAGCAGTGAAACATTTCAGTTTCAATTCATTGAGGGGGGTAGGGGAGGTCCAAGAGATTAATTCATCATGAAACAGTGCATAATTTATTTATTTGCTATTATTATTATTAAATCTTCATCATAAAAACATAAAAGCATGCTATGGGCATAAAACACAAAGCACTAGAATAAAATTTTATAAATTAAACATCACTCAATTCTTTACTTGTCACCTTTTCTCAAGCTAAGCATTAATCCCTGATGTTTGTTAACGTGTTTAGGAAGTTAATTTCATAAATATTCTCTAAAAAATGATCATTCAACAGAAGACAAGAGAAGAATCTTCAGCATATAGTTGGCTTCCAAAAGCTTTTAAACACTGATGTAGCTCTTTTACTGTTCAAATTCAAATTAAAACTCTCCTTAGTTTCAGTAGAATTAGAATAAGGCCAAGTCTATTTAAATTACCCCTGTTGGAAGAAGCTGAGCATCTCCAGAGGCATTTATTTAAGACTGATTTCTTTTCCAACTAAATAGTGTGCTCAGAAAGTTGTCATCTCTGCTATCTGATTTGGTCCCGATCCCAAAAAGTAAAATTAAAAATAGCAATACTATATTAAAATTCACTGAGTGAGGATAGAAATTAGAACCCTTCTGAGACAGGTGTGCAATCAATCTGAGTATACCTAAACTGCAATTCAGTCAGTTAACTTAGCTTAAATTAAAAGTCCAAATTTGCTTCGCATTCATGAGCCCATGCTCAAATTTGGTTGGAATCAATTCTTTGTGAATTCTGAGGAGGAAAATTGTTTGCCTTGGATCCAAGCATTAATTCATTAATTTACCTAGGATATAGAGAGCTTGAATATGGTCTACCTGACTTAGCATTCTCAGTGTCTCATATCTATTCCTGCGGCATATGCTTATATGTCAGAATGTATTGTATGCTGAAGAAAAAGGACGTGCAAACTGCCTGCAAAACACCGGATACCCAAAGCCTACAAGCAGTAGTATGAATGTTCAAAGCCATGTCAAAGAGATAAGCCTGATCCCAGGCTCAGTACCCTAAAGTCAGTGTAGGTTTAGTTAGCTTTCCTGCCACCAGAATATCTGTTCCTGCCTGGAGATGTTTCTTTTCATTTTGGAAAGACAATATATGCATTCTAAATATTACTGAAATTACTTTTTGAATGCATGGATGGAAGGCACCATAGCTGATTAGCTATCAAAAACATTTCATTTCAAGGACAATTGTACTCCTTTGGCTGGCTAAAAAAAACAGGGGTTTTTTTAGCAATCTTATTGGGTGCAATCTGCTGAGCCTTCAAGAAGACAAGCAATACTCTTCTGATTGACCATAATATAAATTTTTTCTCTACCTAAGGCTTTGCTACTTCAGATGGTATGGCCAGAAAACACTCGGTTGTGAATTAGAACCCAGAATGCAGCACAGAGCATTTATTTATGTGTATGTGAGATACCATCAGGCAGAAGTAGGAGTTTCTAAATTTAGAATTTGGTAACAGTTTGCATGTTATCTACTACAAAGTGAAGCACCTGCATGATAATTTCACAGAGATGTGTTATCAGTCATTTCTTCCCTCACTTGCAGAAAAGCTTGTTTCCCATTTCCCCTCTCTCACCTTTTGACCATTTCTTCCTCTTTTGCCTGGAATACATTTCTGTGGGTCTGGGCTGCGGTGGGAGTTCTTTCTGTAACAAGAAGGTGGAATGTTTTCACTCTGTATCCATAAATCTTGTGGACACTGTATTCTAAGTCAAGAGAGAACACAGTCCATTGCACAGTGAAATAAACTTCCTCCATTCAAGCCCTTTTACTTTCACAGGGTGGTAGTCAGCGCTCTGGTAGAAAACTTAGCTCCAATCCATCTCCTTCATAAACCACTAAATAAATCTTAAACAGAATCTAACCAAAAAGTGCATTCTAAATATTCCTGCTTTATTTCTTTAAATTGGGAAATAGAGGGAGAAGCCATAGCATCAAGTACACATGTGTTATCTGTTAAATAACAGAATCACCACTTTTGAAAGGGGATGCCCTCGGAAGTGAAACAATTAGAACAGTTTTAGATTTTCAAACTGGAACACATCATGGTAGTGAATATTTAAAAGGTAATCTAGTTAAACTGTACGATGAATGTCTTTCGTCTTCATTGTGTCTTTAGTTTCTGTTTAAAGATACAAAGACAAAAAGGAATAAAAAAATTAGAGGTAAAAAAATAAAAGGTGAAGAGTAATGAGTTTGATATCTGATGCTTGTGCATTTCTGAGATAAAGGCTATATTCTGTCATAGTTTGCCTTCTCGTCTAAGTTACTGCATCATATTGACAGTTTTATACCATGCAACAAAGTCGTGCATAGCTTCCAAGCCTATATTTCTAATTTGACTTACATATTGTAGGAAAATACCCTTTCAAAACTTGAGTGACATCATGATTTTTTATTAAGTTTTAGAAGAGTCATCATGCTTTACTCACTGATGTTATAAAAATCCCCACGGGGCACCTTCATTTCATGTTTGTATCACATTAGCACACAGAAGTTAGTCAGAGACAAACTCCTTTGTATTACATGCTTCATCAACAGCATGAGGAAATGTTGTTGTGTCAGACAAGAAATTTCCATTTAAAAGTGTAAGCAACATGTGCAGGCACAAGCCATGAGAATGTAATTAATTGTTAGTGTATATTTGTGTATCTATATATGTGTATGTGTCAATACATAGACATACAACATGTGTGTATGCACACTCAAATATCTACGCGTGTGAGTGAGTACAAGTAGGTATATGAATTCAATAAGCATAGCACTTTCACTTTTTTCTTTGGTTATTTTGAAGGTAAAATAAATTATGAACAATTGTTCTCTGGTGTAATCTGTAGTATCAGCGTGCATTTTGTAATCCTAATGCTTTCTGTCAAATGCTGTTTCAGTTTCTTTAAAATTAATTGAACATGCTCATTGTATAATACAGATTCATTAAAACCATTATTTTAAAATAAATCATAGTTTTGAGTTGTGATTACAGGTTGTGACATTAACTTCAGTAGTTGACAAAGTAAGCCACAGAATACGCAAGTGTAAATAGGTGTTTACTGCTTGTCTTAAGATACTATAGCCTGACCAAAAACCTGAAGACAGATGAAAGCCTGGCTTGATGTACTTCCACTTCTGATGATTTACTGGATATTTCCTTGGATTATGCATATTACACTGCTTTTCTTGGTGTGATAGGGTTATGCTTCCAGCGTGGTTTTTGAGTTTTAGTTACTGCCAGTTAGTTGATAAACAAAATATGCTCGCATTAATGTTGTATTGAACATTCTTGAAGGGCTTTATGCGTTTTGTAAATGGTGACAGTTCAAAGATCTCAAAATTTTGGAAACGTTACAAGGGACACAGATCATTTTCATCATTTCCCATTTTGCAGCAAAGCATATTTTCAGAAAGCTTTATGACTGCTTTTCCTCTTGTTGCCCGAAGGCTATTTCAGTGATTGATTTAACATAAAATAGTCTTGACTACTTTGGATAAAGTAGATCGGGAATTGAAGGAAGAATCTATCCTTGACTCCTTCTCTTTTCTTGGGAAGTGCCAATTAGTCCTGTCTGAATGTGCATCTCTGCCAGCTGTGGGTCTGTTATTACAGGGACTGCAATTTCATTTACACAGAGGAAGGATAACTACTTTTCCAACCAATAGTGTGGGTGCTTTGTCCCAGTAGAGCAGCTCAAAACTAAAAAAGGAACCCCAAAGCCTAGCACATTGTCTTGCTACAAGCTTTGGGAGCAGAATATCTCTTATAGGGTCTTCTTTAATCCATCTACCTCAACAATTTCGGTGGGGTATCCAACGAATTTCTGTTCAGTGGAATGGGAATCTGGATTACAATCTGTAGAGCAAGTTAGAAGAATGCAGTAGGTCAGCTGAGAGTCCAAACAAACCATCCAAGTATTATTTTTATATGATTTGGTTAGTTTTGCAGACTTTCATAGACTATGTTCTAATAAATTATGTAGATTCGGTCATTTATTGGCAGATGTAATACTTTTATTTTCAATCATATCTGTATCCACCAGTGGCACATCTATACGATTCACTTCAAAGAAGTGGAAACAGTGTAACTTGACTTCACCCAGGAATTTGCACAATGACCAATGCCAGGAAGTTTTAACTATATTAAAAATGCATCGGACTATATTGTCAAGATCTGTTTACTGTAGTTTGGGAACCTGTAGTTCTAGTTGGCAGTACTGTATTTCCTGTCATTTTATGCTCATTGGTGACTAAAGAAAATGTAATGGGTATAACGTTAAGACAGATTTCACCAATACAAATTTGATAATGAACAGATTATGCTTTCTCAGGTGGCTTTTAATTATGGAAATATTTATTCATTTCTCTTTAAATTGTCAGTAGAAATAACATTTATTTTTCATATTGGAACAAGAATAAGAGGTAAAATGATCTTGTGATTATGTCATATGATTGGAAGATAAATATTAGGGATCCATTTAAAGTCATCTGTTTTCCAGCTTTCTGATAGTTCACAATTATGAAACTCCTTGTAAGTCTCAAGTGAAAAATGTTGCAAAACATTCTTATAGATTATTATTACTAGTGCTAATTAAAAATGTGAAATTGAGACTTTAGAAAGTGGTAATTTAAGGTTACCTTGGAGTTAATTGTGTCAGCTTATTAAAATATTGTTAAATAATGTTCAGCATAATTTCTTAGATTTTCTATATTATGAAATATGATTACATTGAAGAAAAAGTACATATAATAATTAAATTAATTTATGATGATTCAAATCACTGATGCTTTTAAATATCTACATTAAAGTTAAGAAAAGGTAAGGTAGTATGATAATATTAATCTTTTTCTGTGGTTTAAATATTTTGCTGTTTGTTATTTATGAGTATTTAAAAAAACATTGAACTATAGCAAATAATTTGTGTTAGCTGTTTTTGTCTTTTAAAACTCAGCTATTTTCAATGGAAAAATAGAAATGGCATCAACCCCCAGGAAGTGCATTGTTTGTAAATATCCATTTCTAAATTAAGTCATCTTTTTTAAGCTGTGATCTGAAAAGAATTAATAACCACATTCTAAATATGGTCTTGTTGCAATTCTCCTAGCTCAATTGGCATGTTTACAGTAAAATGCAATTATTTCATATCTTCCAGGCTCTAAATTTGCATGCCATGCTAGGGAAGCAATTTCTAAACCGTATAGAACTGACAAAAATGACAGAACAATGCATTTCCAGAGAATGTGAAATCCGTCCTGAAATGTGATGAAAATGCATTACAGAAACCTCTAGTGTGGAAGGGCATCTATCTTTTAAAATCAGAATTCTATGGCTTTGTTTCTTATTATTTAGTTTGAGCTCACACAACAGAACTCTCACATAGAAATATTTTCTCATTTTAAGGAATTAATGGCTCTCCACCAGCCCTTTAACATGTAAAATGAGTAGGTTACTTGTGTCCAGTACATCCAAAAAGAGCCAGGATAAAATAAACATAAGGAGTTGGATATCTTGGAAAAAATCTGTCATGGGTTTGGGTTAATCATCTCCAGAAGAAATTCAACTTGATGCCTGAAATGTAAGACTTCTTGGAGAAAGCAGTAAAGCCTGAGGCAGTGTTGATCTGAAGGAGTGCTCTCCATGGGTCAGAGCTGCTCTGCTGGCAGAGTGCAAACCCAGTTCACAACAGCGGTACGCTGAAAAGTTGTAAAAGACTGCAGGGGCCTTACAGTGCACGCACTCAAGCTTCAGTTACATAGTTCTAGTGGCCCAGTTTCTTATTATAAAATAAAGCTAGAAAATAAAGTCTGTGCCTAATTTTCTAGCCTCCTGTCCATCAATGATACTGTAGGATTTTGTCAGTATTTGTGGAATGAAGCAATTCTGAAATTCTGGTATATGTTTAAAAATAAATATGTAAAACATAATTTACATGCATTTATGCACATTCATGCAGTGCACTTCAGTGTCTGAATATTTATAAGTGATCTAGACATACAACATTTTTCGTCATATTCTTGCTTTTCACATTCAATTGAAAAAAAAAAGTTTTCTCTTTGAAGTTTCTGAACAGGAGATATTTGCCATAGATACATACCAACTTAATATTATGAAATCTCACCGTGATTCCAATCTTCAGGGTTCCTGTATTCCTATGGTAAGGGTTTCTGAACACATATTTCACCTGTCTGTCTATTATCTCTTTATTCCTGTCTCCACTGATTTGCAGACTGTTGCAATTTGTGATGGTTCATTAGTGCATCAAACTTAAATGTGGTCTCTGAGCTACAGAGAGTGTTTGATTGTTCCAACAAACTTCTAAAACTTAGGTTTTATACAATGTGTAGTCTATCACCTGTGCTTTCATAGCATAGTAGTTTACCAGTCTCTAACCTAGAAGGAACTGCACATAAGCAATATAAAAGTCTTGCAGCTTTGTGCTAATAATTACCCAGTGATGATTTCAGCAAGAATGAGATTTCACCTGAAATGTCATCAGAGGTTCAAAACCAGTTTTTCTCATTGTTGAATAAGGTAACACAATAGTTCAGATAGTTTTATTTGCATCTTCTGAGATTCTACCTCTCTTTTTTCTCCTTTCCTTGACATTTTATGTCCCAGAGCTAGGTAGTATAGATATCTGCATCTCAGCCAACATATACCTAAACAAGTTGACTCCACGTTCACAGCTTTTAATACTACATAAGGCAATCATTTTGGATGAATAGACCCCTGAGTACCGAAGCATTTCAAATCCTTTTTCATTTGACCATTCAGTGACCTGATAACTATTTCCTGTCCCTAAGTAAGGTTGTGACCCAGGTCTTAGAGTGCAAAAGACAGATAATTTTAGCAACAAGTTAAATCCAAATGGATTTGGTTGGAGGGGGTAAGGGATAGTAGGTTTGGCTAAATTCCTCTAAAATAAAGTGTTACGGAACTTGGATTTAGTACATCTAGTTAAACGTAATTGTTGAATTTGTTGCCATCTGTTTGGATGCCTGGGGACTGTAGTCAGTATTGGGGTGGTTTATTTATTTGTTTTGCTTTTACTAATCACTACCCAATACTCTTTTTGACACTTCAAAAAACCAATCGCTAATAAAGGTCATTAAAACGGCATTTTCAGATATATTCCAAGCATTTTCAAAAGTATTTCAATTATACTGGTATGCACATGATGTTTTAACATAGGCCAGAGAAAGTGTATAGCCTGTGTCCATAAAAGTATCACAAATGTTGCATTGCACAAGTATTCATCTTGCAAAATAATTTCCATTTGATATGGAACTATGAGCAGAGAATATAATGTAGTCTTAGAAATATTTTCTACATGCAAATCTTGTTTCAGTTGGACAACATGAAACATTTTAAATCACAATTAAATAAATGTTTCCTGTAGCTATACATTTTAATAGCAATACCTCTGCATGTTTTAAGTACTTTCAGGGGTGGATTAAAGGAAGGCCTTCACCCCAGAGCTTTTAATTGATTTGAAAATGTAGTTGATTACAGTTGCTTGTACAAGAATTCTCTTTTCCCTATTCTGTAATGGGAACTATGGTGTTACAGAGAATTGATACTATTAATGAGGTCAGAGATCTACAGCATTCCAGAAAAAGCCATTTTCACGTGTTTAATATTGAACACATATTTAAGTCTCTTCCTTTTTTATAAGTAATACTGTTGTGGAGATACATAATATTTTTGGTAAAATGCAACAATTTTCAAGCCAAACATTAAAACAAGACTCAAAAATTGCAATCTAGATATTAAAAAAATATTGCGCGTAATATTTGCAGCAAAGGACTTGTAGAAAAGTCCTATATCTTTTAAAAGTTTTATGTAATCTATAAAATAGTATGTATGGCAAACTTAGGTGATTTCCTAAGGAATTGCAAGTAGCTCAAGTATTTTAATAAAAACATAAAATCATGCAGTGATAGCTATGGGACTTCTATGCTGTGTTATTTCTCTAATGGACAGCTTCCGACTTCATAACTTTAAAGTTCAATTACCATATACAGTACAGAAATATTTTAGCAGTTGTTTGAAAATCATAGTTTTATGCTGTTTTGATATATGCACAACAGATATTTTGTCTGGCTTACGTGTATAAAAAAGGTAGAAATACTGACTTTCCCAGTTATATATATATATATGTATATATGCATGTATTTTTTCTTATATTCCTAAGAAAGTCTGCATACAGAGATATTATTTTTCAGTAAAATTTTATTTACACAATACATCCTAATTCTATTATTTAGAATATATAAATTTATATTATTTTTATTATCTAATTCTATTTATTACACATTCTAAAATAGTTCTTCCTTTGCAGGTTTATTGCCAGGTTAACTATTCCAACATGGTTATAATTTCATACATAGCTGCATTTGTAGAATCTTGTAAATAACCCAGTCCAGGTAGTGAAATAAAGAAATCCAAGTAGTCAGACAAAAGAAGAACGTCATTTCACATTCACAATCATCATTAAACAAGCAGATTGTTAATAACTTTTTTTTAATTGTTTCTAAATGCAGATTAAGTATTAGGTTTACTAAGAAATTGACTGTGGAAAGTAATTTCCCTAAAGCTCCTGCATGCTTATTGTATTCTAATATGAAGCAAACCTAGTAATTTTCAGCTTATGAAGAGACCAGGGATATCTCTTTTCAAAGATAGAATTTAACTTTTAAAAAGGGGGAATTTAAACACTACTTTGTATTTCAAAGTTAAATTTATTGAGTGTTTGCTTTAGTAGATGATGTATATTTTGTAATTGAGAAATTAGTAGGGAATGTAAAAAGAAAGGAAGCTATGTGCTACTAAAGCAGAAAGTTCTGATTTAACCTACCAATGACCTGGCTTTGTTTGTTCAGATGACAGTTCTAAAAGTGTGCAGAGAATATTCGCTTTTAATACAGTTATTTGCCGCAAGCCGTGACCTCACTGCCTGTCAGGGAGCAGGTCTGAATTGGCCCTTTCTCTGATATCGTGACATTGCTTCTGTTGCCTCGATTGTGACCTCTGATTGCATGATACCCCTGAGAGTTCAATTTAATAAGCGTGACTCCTGACTCTTAGCCAGGTCTGCCTTCTTGGGTTTTGTCAGACTCTACTTGTAGCCTGGTCTACATATGCTAAAACACTGCATAGGCTGTCACCGTACCATGTGAGTTGCGTGCACTGTACTCAAAATGCTCTCTCAAACATCTCTCATTTATTGCAAATGGAAATATTTATAAAAGCTAGCTCCAATAAATTTAAAAAATTCCTTCTTCAACCTCCACTCAGGACTTTGAGGTTTTATACCTTTGTACAAATAGTTACTATTATTTCACTATATTACTAAGCATGCGAGTTATTAATGTATCATACTAATTCCTTACTTTGAAATTTATTTTATTTCCCCTATGCGTGTGTTAGATATTTCTCTGACTTCCCATCAACAATATTTGTTCATTATAGAAATAGTAGGGGCAAATCCCCTTTTTTCATTCCATAATTAATACAGTTGCACAAGGAGACAGCACTGATGAGCACCCAGAGCACTGTGACGATGTATTTATTCAGAACTAGTCACGTGAATGCTGAAGAATCTGTTTGGAATCCAGGAGAAGGTGAGTAGGATTAAGACTTTTGGAGTATCGTTGAAAAAGAGTTATCTTGGGTTTAGTGACTATTTTGCAACATCATTGCTTTCTTTTGTCCTGTTTTCCTCCACTTCTAGCCAGAATCCTGAAGGAGAGTCTGCTCAGCAACCTGGCTGTTCTTGAGGATGATGCTGCTATTCAGACATTTCTCCATTTTTAGCATCCCTTGATACATTCACTGAACCTGGATATGAAGAATTTCAAAGACTTGAAAGAGAGTTTCAAGAACCATGGTACAAGTTACAGACAAGTTTCTGTGTTTACTTACATACATTTTTTGTATACTTACTGCAGACACCTTTTTCTAGCCTCTGTATCAGTACCTCATCAATGCATTTAGCTTTGCAGAAAAGTCTTGCTGAACAAAATAATGCTTTGTGCTCACTTTAAATTAAAAAAAAAAATGCGTAAATAATACCATTTACTATTTATCTCTTTCTTCAACTATTTAAAGAATTCTGTTTGCCTTTGCACTGCAATTAATTTGTGTTAAAATTGTTATATCTTGTAAGAAAAAGGCACCAGATCTGTCTTATGAAGCAAGTTCTGTGATATAAGGCAAATAGTGGGTATTTTCCTGTTACATTCAAACTTGGCAATGAAATGCTGTTCATTTTTCTTCTTGACAGTGACTGTTAACAATGGAAGTAAAATCTTGGTTTGGCCAGTTAAATAATATTTAATTCATATTCCAAAAAAATCATATTTGATCATATACATATTTAGTCATATACAAATTCACATGTAAGTTAGTAGCATTTTAATAGCCTAATTTAGACTATAAGGTGGTAAAACTCATAATATAGTCATCTGTTCCCTTCTTCTGAAGTACTTGGTATAAGATCAGCTATTGAAGTTCCTTAATCTCAAGTGGGAGTTAGGTTAGTTCCTTGCCTAACTGGAATTTATGGGATTTCACTCCTTTTTGGATCAGACCTTAATGTTCTGTAAGTTGCTGTGCTATTTGCAGGAATGTAGATAACTGCGGCAAATAAACAAAGTTAAGAATGAATAACTGGTTTACTTGTTGTGAGGCAACAGCTAAAGCAAATTGTACTTTTAAGTTAATTGGTGATGACTGCCTTTAAAGCTATTGCAAATATAAACAGAATGCACAAGGCAAATACAAATTCAGAATCATCATGGCATTTAACTTATCCCCTCCTTTTCAAACACATTTTATAGATAGATAGATAGATAGCAATATATATCTAAGTCAGTGAGTTGGAGAGTTTCGTAGTGAATTTAGCTTTAGTAAAAATAAACCAATTATTTAAACACACCTTCTGTAAAACCAAAAATATTTACAACCAAGCTTAAGGAAGATTAAATTACATCCAGTAATAGCACTTGGGGGTTTGTTCTGTTAATTTTCTTATTAAAAAAAACCAACATTTAAATAAAGTCTAAAAAAACTTTTGTAAACAACCAGGATGAGTCAGGGCTAATTTATTCCTTTTTCTGCTTTGACTTCTTTATTCAGTGAGGTAAAGCATTCAAAACCTCTCTGCATGGATAGAAAAAAAAAAAAAAAAAACTGTGCTATTGTAACTATAACTGATCCAAAATCAATATAATTAAGTCGTTTCAATCCCCCTGGGGCTGAATACTCTTGGATATGTGTTGGTTTCTCTAAAATTATATATAGTGTTTCAATGATTGCATTTTTCATGTGTATACAAGCTGAAATTTTCAGTCCAATTAATGAAGAAATCTGTAAAAATACAAAGTTCTTTGAGCCTTATAATTTAAGAATTAACCTGGGGCAATTTAAAGGCAAATTGTGGTTTTGTTTTGCTTTTTTTACCTGTCCTTCTTTACAAATGGAATTCCCTTTTTTTAATAGAGCCATAAGACACTGGAATTTCATGTTGTTTATTTTCTTCCATGATGAAGAAACCAATTAAAAATAACTTAATAAGAAGAATTAGTATTTTATGTCTATATTTATTTATAGTCACTCATAAGTTTAGTATTTATGGTTATTTTAAAGCTGGATATAAATATATAAGAATTGTAAACACTTGGGGATTAACTCACTTTTTAGATATAGTGTCTTAAGAAAAAGAACCATGTCTATCTGAGACTTTTTTCCATTTAATTCAATGAGCATTAAATCAAGCTTTGTTTATACAATGTTTGGCATAATGACAGGCCTGATCTTCAGTGGTACCTCTGGGTTTTACTATAAAGTAAATTAAACAGCAGCCTTGCACTTAGTCTGTGTAGACTTTCTGTGTATATTTGACAGCGTAGAGTAGTTCTGCTGGTAAGCATTATTGCACTGACAAAGCTGTGAATTGTTGTCACAGCACCTTCACCAAATACCAACAGGTATTGCAAGTGGACATCAGAAAGCAAGCCACAAAAATTTCACCCACACAAAATAAGACTTCTAAATTGAAAAAAGGTTGTATACATAATAGGCAGAATAGATAACCTATTTATAAGTATTCATCACTGAACTAGGTAGTGACATTTCATTATTTCACTTTCAGTATTACTCTACACTGATAAGTAGCAATCGCATATAGTATTCATGTACATCGTGTGTGTTAATGAACATAAGTGCTTTAAAAACGAGCTTAAATGTTATTCAGATAACTGCTTAGAAACGTTTATTCTCATGAGTAAACATAATAAAGACTTTTTGCATGTGCATAACCAAACTGTAATACAAAATTACATTTTTAATTAGTTGCTCACAAAAATTATTAGACAATTACTGATGTAATATGTTAGCTTTACTGACTTCATGCTGCTCCTGAGTACTGATTTTTCTAATACTTGGCACATGTGTTGTCTTGTCCCAGTGACCTCAAATTGTTATTTTAAACAAACCTTTTGTTTGGTGTGGATTTTTTGCCTTTTTCTTGTACTTTTAAGTATTTCAGTATAAACAAAACCTACCTTAATAGTTGTCACACTCAATAAAATGTATTGTATTTCTTATTTTTTGCCCTCTTGATAGGGGACAGCATAGTAGTTAGACCTCCTGCACTCTTGCAAAATGTTCCTTTGTATTTGTTTTTTTGAGAATTCCTTTGGAAGATCTGATGTCTTAAATAATTTTGCTTGGTTTATTGAATTTAGAGAAAGAGATTCCTCTGGCTTGGACTCCATATGAAGTGATAACCTTTTCTTGCTTGGAATTGCTGTTTCATTACTGACCAATTAAACACTTGTATTCAAGTTCTTGGTTGTTTCTGTCAGGTAATCTTAAGAACTGGAATGCACAGAAATAAAATCTATCAAAAGATTCTGTAAAAAAATGTTTAGGTTATGAATCTCTTCATTTTCTGCTGAGCAACATAAAATCCATTCTTCTTTTCAGCAGAGAATGTCCATCATTAGGAGGTTTATTAATTCCCAAAGATGATAAGAAAAGGTAGAGATGGGGTGTGTGCTAAGCAGATTTAGGGGATGGGACAAATTATGTGAGTGTGGGCAGTAAGAATAAACAAAATAGGCTCAATCTACTTCCATATTATTTATTCCTTACATTTACTAATGAATAAATAAGCATGGAAACGTTGAACATACCATTTCAATTTTTTTTTTCTTCTCCTTGTTTTCTTTGGTTCTTCAAGGGCCTTGACTATCCAAATATCTCTGCATAGCTGTTGGCTATACTCCAGACTTACTTCTGAGCAGTGCTGTTGATGAAATTTCCCATGCTGGGTGGCTGAAGCAGGTAGTATATAGAGAACAGAACACCCTGTTCATAGACTCACAAAAGAATAATGTGAAAATACAGCATGGTGCTCTAAGGCTTTTTCATGTACTTTCTGAACTGAGCATAAGTAGGTCTTGAAGAGTACTGATAGCAGGAAGGAGTAGTTTACATCAGGAACTCCTCTCTTTTTGTGCATGTGGGCAGAATATCATCCCTGTAGTTTCTCCTTTTTTGTAGAGTTGGAATTTGGTCTTGGATTTGGGTTGGGGTTTTTTGTTTGTTTTTTTTTAATAAAGAAGCAACTTAGTTTTTCATACATTAAACTGTTTCATGTTATTTCCCAACATATACATAAACCAAGTCTGCCCTTGGGTGACTGGGCTGATAAATGCTAGTCTGTTCTTTCTAGTTGTAATACAATTTCTGTATATTTAACTTCTAGGTACCTGAGGAAGCTCTTTGTGTGTGTATACATGTCGTGTGTTTGTTTGTCTATGTGTGTAGGTAGATGCTGAGATACTAAAATTTTCTTTGTATATGTTCTTCATGCTATCAGTTGTCACTTGTTTTACATTTACTCCTGAGTAAAATACAATCGAATATGAAAATTTCTGGCTATCCTAATACTCATGCAGTTTATTATACAGTTTTTATACTGTCACCATGGTATTAGAGTCCAGCGTACTTGGGCTGAAAAGTTTGATGTTTTGATGCCTTCAATACGTGCTCAGTACAAACAAAAATACCTAGAACAGCTCATACATTTCAACTGAGAGGAGTCAGTGACTATGTAGCATTTAATAAATTCATAATTGTAGACTCGGTCACTAGAGCTTGATACTTCCATTTCCAAACTTGGAAGGTTTCAAAGAAATTAGGGTCTTAAGAATTCCAAATGTTTGTGCAGTTTATTCTCCTGCATTTTCTTCTGCTTTTCTATGGCAAAAAAAATCACACAGCATTTGTCATTCATTGAGGTTAAAATAAATAACCATAACTATATGTTTAATTACAGTGTTAAATGACTGTTGCAGCATTCTGAAGAAATAAACCAATTTTGATGAATATTTTTTTGATATGAAGGTGTTTGAGGAGTAGTCCCCATCACTCTAATTGTAATGGTTTAAATGGTAAAAAATTAACCGCTTTTATCAAATGACAGAGTATTGTTTTGGTTTATGGCTTATTCTTTTTAAAGAAAAATTTATTTATTTGGTGAACAGGAGAATCTTGTACAATTTATTAGAGAGTGTGGACCTGTGTTAAATCAGTGTGCTACTGTTCCTTTATTTTTTCTTCCTATCTCTGACTTATTTTTAATTGACACAAGCAACCTATTCTTACATTATTATCATTATTATTATTATTACTATTATTATTGTTGTTATTGATGATATAGTTGTTGATGTTTATTATTATTATTGTCCCTCCACTATTCAATCCCTATATCTTTCCTCAGATAAATCTTCAAGTTCTTATCCCAGGATTCACTGCCTAAATCAGAACAATCATAAATTAGAAAAAAAATTAAATCAGTGAATGCATGTGTGGCAGCTTCGTGTACACACTTCACATGAAATTTCTTTAGGTTTATAGATCGACTCAGAAAGGTGTTGTGTGTCTTGGGAAATATCATGGCATGAAACTTGCATTGTTATGAAGGAAATCATAAAAGATAAATGAGAAATTGTGCTTAATATAAATGGAGGAGTAAAGAAAGTGGTGACAGACCATGAAAGTTGTGAAAGTTGGATAAATTGGAAGGAACAGTGCTTAATGCTGCCTTGAACACAGTGCCAGGAAAGTTTAGCTTATGAAGAAGTTCTAAGGAAAAAGTACCGTGATGACAAGAAGAGTAAAAGACATAAGCAATTTAATATGGAGTAGTGGTTTGCAATATATATTTGTGTGATGAGAGGATTGCACTGAAAGAGATTGGTAATCGGGAAATACTGGGAGAACTTCACTGACATTATTGTGATATGAATAGAGATAAAGAATATTAAACAAGGTGTCTTAAAAGTACGCTATTGAAGATCAAGCAAGACTTGGATTTGCCTCAATGTGGGGAAAGGAACATATTGAACACAA
>VXBJ01005264.1:323560-356763 GCA_013400055.1 Nycticryphes semicollaris
AGATGATTACAATAACAGACAAAGAGGTTAGAGAAGTTTTGCAGATGGAACATATATATATTTATATTTATATATATGTATAGTAGACCTTTTTTATAGTCTGAAAAAAATACTAACTACCCAGTAAAAAGAGAAAAAGAGCACATGTTTTAGAAAAAAATCCTCAAATATTTTTTTTGCTTTCACTAATTGCTTTTATAATTTTTTTAAAACATGCTCTTGGGGGTTGATCAACACTCTAATGTTCAAAATTCCTTGTGATGTAGTTGATAATGCACTTTTAAGCATCAAAAAATTTTACATGTCATAACCTGATGTGGTATTCTTCTGAAAAACTTCTATTTCATCTTTTAGTCAGCTGTGAATTCACTCAGGCACTGCTATCGATACCTTTATTTCATTCATTCAGTTCCTAGAGAAGGAAGTTGATTTAGTCAAAAGTTACTCAGATGAAAAAGTAATATCTAATATAGCTATACTGTACAGCTTAGTTAATCTGTACTCACAAATTAGTTAATTGGTAGTCACAATTAGTTAATTTGTAGTCACAAACAAGTTTCTGTGTTTTTAAGCTAGAAATGTATGTGTTTCACTATCTGAAAATTTCAGACCTGAGCTGTAGATAAAGAAAAAACAAAACCATTTTCTGGAGATACTATAAATTTAAGTGAACAGAATTCTGTATCAGTTACTGCCATGTGACGCTACCAACTGTCTGGAAGTCTTTTATATATTGCTATTATAAATGTATTCACGGGAGACCTGTGAGCATGCTAAATAGCATTCTTTTTTGATAAACAATATGTTGGGCGTGTAGCGATTGCTGTGTGATGCTTAGGTGTATTTAGTGACTTGTGACAAAGTAGACTCCTGACAAATGTGTCAGATTTTTGTAAAAGACAACAAATTAATTTCTCTTACATTCTGCTGTAAGACTGTGGATTGTTTTGGGGCTAGATGTATGTGTGTGGGGAAAGTGTTGTGGGGTTTTTATTATTGTTATTTTCCTGTCCATTTCCAAATTCTTCAGTTTCTTGCCTTGGTAGCAATGTTATTGCTCACATTGTTTGTGCTTTCTGTTCTGAATGTGTTATTTAGATTGTGACAGAAATAGAGTCATTTTGTTTGTTGACTAGCATATGGAAAAAATGAGATAAAAAGTTGTATTTTAGGTTTGGCATTTCAAGTCTATTTATTAATTTGTATTATAGTGTAGCTTTATAAAGACAAAGTTTATAAGCGTAATTAAAGCGTAATGTTATAGAAGACAGGCAAAATAAAAATCCTTGCAGGGTATATATAATTTTAATTTTTATTCAGAATAATATTTTTGTAGAGTTTGCACATGCATGCACAGACACACATGCACACATCTTCATAATATATATTGCTGATAAGTAATGTATACCAGAATACTGACAGATAAGAAAAATGTCAATATATTAGTAGCATAGACATTCATTTTATACCCATGCTCAGCTACTTAATTCCTATATTAAGAGCACCTTTTCCACAATACATATTGAGAAAATTAACTCTGGTCACAGATTTTTTATATTAAGGAAGGAAAACTTAGAATGCTGAAAAAATTCCAATTCCTTCTTTCACATTGTAGGTCTTAGCTTTCTTAGTTTCTTCCTTTATTTGAATTATACTCTGCATGAAGCAATTTTTGATGTGAATTGAATCGAGCAGCTCTGAGGAAAAAGACCTGGTGGTCCTGGTGGACAACAAGGTGACCATTAGCCAGCAATGTGCCCTTGTGCCCAAGAAGGCTGATGGGGTGCATCAAGAAGAGTGTCACCAGCAGGTCAAGGGAGGTTATCCTCCCCCTCTACTCTGCCCTGGTGAGGCCCCATCTAGAGTGCTGTGTCCAGTTCTGGGCTCCCCAGTTCAAGGACAGGGAACTGCTGGAGAGGGTACAGCAGAGAACCACAAAAATTATTAAGGGCCTGGAGCATCTCTCTTATGAGGAAAGGATGAGGGACTTGGGTGCCCAGTGAGAGAACAAGAGGAAATGGGCACAAACTTGAACATAGGAAGTTCCATCTAAACATGATGAGGAACTTCTTCACTTTGAGGGTGGCAGAGTACTGGAATAGGCTGCCCAGAGATGTGGTGGAGTTTCTGTCAACATTTAAAGCCCATCTGGACAAGTTTCTGTGCAACCTGCTCTAGGAGGACCTGCTTTGACACTGGGGCTGGACTAGATGAACTCCAGAGGTCCCTTCCAACCCCATATCATTCTGTGACTCTCTGATTCTGTAAACACAAAATTTAACTATAAAAGGCTGGATACAGTGCAGAAGTCTCCGCATATTTCTCTGTTTCAAGAAACTTATGACATATTAAAGTTAAACCTTTTATCTCCCCATCATCAATAAATAGATTTGGAAAAAAAAAATCACTGTGTTGAATCAGGTACATCAGCATCCTCTTGTATATAAATTGAGAAAGAATTGAGTAGCTAACTGGAATTTACAACAAACAGGATCGGTGTTTCCTGGGCAGAGAATCTGACAACTAAAGCACAGAATCTGAAAGATCACCCTGAATGTGGACATTGTATAACCATCTTCCTTCTTTCTGTATACTGGCTTGCTGTTAAGAACACTTCCCTATCACTGGAGAACATGGGTATGAGGTACTCCTTAGCTAGTCGGAAACATAAGTTTCAGGTACTCCTTAACCTGGTGAGATTTGAATCTAAGGCTTCTGCATACCAAACTGTTCCCTTTGGGTAAATTTCAGTGTTCTTTTTAAAGCTGAATGTGACAGCTGAGTGCCCAAGATGCATCAGTCTTGAAGAAAAACCTATGAGAGGAAAATTGACTCTATCTAGGACACTTCACCAGAAGTAGTTCACAGATTCTTAGCTCTTCTCCTTTAACTCAACAGATTATCCAGAGAGAATCTAATTTAAAGAACATAAGTAGCGTTTATATTTTAAACTGAACATGAGTTGTGCTGTGTCAGAGCATGCCCAGCAAACAAATTTGACAGATGGAGGATGACATTTTTCTGGATCATGAAGTTCAGGTTCTTATGGGTTTGCATGTTGATTTGGGGACCTAGAAAATAATTTGTTATTTTCCTGTAATGTTCAGTTACAAGGACATTTCAGGCTGTTCTTAGTAAGTTCTCCCAACTTTCTTGCCCAGATTCTGTAGGAAAATGGCAGTAGGTGCCCCTGAAAACTGCATTGGATCTAGCCTAAGTGCATGATATGTGTGTGGATGATTAATTGGCAACACCTAAAAATTGTTACTGTATTAATGCCAAATGTAAGACTATTCCGATCTTAAATTATTAACGTGTGTGTTGAAAAAAAAAAAAAAGTCAAAAAGATTGAAAGCTTAGAAGTGATAATCTAATGAGGGTATGATACTTTAAATACCTCTGAGATTAATTTGGTTTTTGACGGAGTTGTGCCTTCTTTGATGTATTCCTTTTTTCTTTGATATTCTAAGAGTTGTCTGGGTTTAACAATTAAAGATTATAGGTCTGATCCATTTCAAAGATGCGGAATGCTTACAGCTCTTTGGTACTTCTGTGGAATTTGTGAGTGTTAGTACTTCTACAAAATCAGGTCCAGGTTTTTAAAAAACCCAGAGCCCTCATTTAAGAAAGCTATCAAGCAAATGCATGTTAATGATACTTATACACCAGATCCTCAAACACATGATGTTCATAAGTGGAACTGAAAAGTGATAATGCTGTATTTTAATTCATAACATAGTATATTTTTTTCATAAAAATTAAAAAGAGAGATGTTACTATTAAGAAATAACATATGGATATGTTCCAAATAAAAAAATAGAATACAGTTTTCTGCAGCATTATTACAGAAATTACTGAAGTGTCTGCCCCTTTGAGAAAAAAAGCCGCTCTTCACACTAATATGGAACAAGAATACTCTGTTTAATATCACTGTTTAATAGCATATATAATTTTAAGAAATAAAACCCTATTGTGTGCACTTTTATCTTTGTAATTTTCTTGTTTCAAGAATGTTTCAATAATTAACACGCAAAATAAATAAAAAGAAATTAAGACAAAATTTTATTAAATAAATCTGGTTGTTTCCAACCAACATAATTCAATCAAAAATTCAAACTGCAACTAAGGCAAATTATTAACAATTATTTTGGAAAAATAACTTGCCAAGTTAAAAGTATTTGGTTTTTGTAAGTTTTGTCATAGCTTATTTTTATGTGCACCTTTGACTATCACTGACACACAGACTCAGACATGAACTTCTGCTACTGGTTTTAAATCCCTACATTGATTTCCCTTTTAATAGAGGAAAAGTTAAGAAACATTTTAGTAAATGCGTAAATAATACCGATCCATTTAATAGGAAGGAGTAATCATCCTGAGAAAGATAGTAATACTGAGTAATACTGGACTGGTAATACTTAATTCTGCAAGTACAGATAAGAAAAAAAAACCTAAAGTAATTTTTTGGGGGAATTATTTCTCACTGGACAGTACATGCAGAAGGTTCTAACACAGTCATGAAGAACATTTCTTCATCCTGTTACAAATTAGCATCTTCTTCATGTGAAGAAGGTACCAGTGTAGTTGTAAACTAGGAAACTACATTTTCAAAATATAAAGCTCAGAGAGCTGTACTGCTGAAACAGTAGCAGGGGAAGGCAATTTCATAAATGTAGAAAAGAAGAAACAGATCTCACTTTAATCAAGAAGCATGGTGAACTCGGTAATTAGGAGTCTATATTTTATTATTTGTTACTGATTAAGCAGTTCATTGCTTGACCTTTTTATTCAGCCCTCACAACCTCATTTGCGTAAATACAATGACTGTCCATCCAAGCTTTTTGTTTTCTGCCTTCCTAAGGAGGTAAATGAGAGATTTTTACATTAACTGAGGATAAATCCTTCTGCCTGAATGCTAGTCTGAGAGTCACGGGTGAGACACGTATGACCTCATATTCCTGACCAGGACTGTGCTTAATTTTAATAGGCTAGTTAGGGATTTGGCAATTTAACACATTCAACCTAAGGAATGGATTTGGTTTGAATAGAAGTTCTCTGTACCACGATAAATGGAGAGCACAACCAAAAGACATTTGCACTTCAGACTATGAAATAAGAAGCTATGATACGTTAACAACATTCCCTTAGAGCTAAAAGGTGAAATCAATGAGCTCACTGCAAAGCCAGGTGAAATGCAAATGAGGAACTACATTTTGCAGCTTGTGCAAAGTAAATTATAATTTTTACAGAAGGATAAATTTAAAAAATACTACAAGTAATGTAGCAAACCTCTGAAAAGGTGAGTTTGTGAATAGCCTGTAATTTCAGTTTATGTTTTCAAAACAAGAATGGAAACTAAGGCTTAAGACAAGGAGTATGAGGAAACCATTCACCTCAATGGCAGTTCTGACATCCCCCCTCCTTTACAATTATTGAAAGTTCAACATTGCCATAGTGGGCAAATAGTCTTGATGCAAGGTGAGATGACATATATTTGTTGCTGGTTCAAGTGCAAAAGGACAGGTAAGCTCTTACAATTTACTAAGCAACTTCTGGTAGCTGCTGAATTCACATATCACCAAGAGAAAGAAGAATCTTTGAGAGGAAAAAAGAAATAATCAGGAAGAAGGATGATAATGTCATCTGAAATAAAGAAAAGAAACAAAAATCTTTTGTCAAAAAAAAAAGGTTTCTGACGTCTCATAAAAACCCTGAATCAAAGGTGCCCAAAAAACACCCTATAAAATTGATGTATAAGGACAGAAAATGAAAAGTTATTCTAATCCATTAATGTCCCCATGCAACAGTGATATTTCCTCTGCAGGCTCTTCAAATTCTGCTATCCTCTTCCTCATGCTTTACCAGAATGGTCCCAAAACCTGAAGGTTCTCCAGAGTTGTACAGCTTTTTTTCATAATGTTGCTATTTTATTCTCTGTCTTTGGGTGTCTTTTGTGACCCAAAAGTATGGAGTAATTAGTGAAAAATAGTTTCATTTATGTATACGATTGCTTTGAAATCCAATATCAAAAAATACCCTAAGTGTCTTAAAAAATTGTATCAGAGGAATAAGACTGCCATGTGTCCACTCTTGCATATAAGGGTGATTTATTTTTTTTACTTCATTGACTGGTAAATGGAATTAAAACAGAATTATAAATATGCATGCATGTGTATTTTTAAGCATAGAGATAGCATGTTAGGCAACATTCACAGATGCTATGACAAGCAATTTATGTATAATATGTATTTCTTTATATATTTCAGAATAAAGGAGAATCATATTTCCTGATAAAAATAAATTTATTCAGAAGGCAAATATTTAATCCCAAAAAATAAAATAAATCATAATATTCAAGATTAATTTAAAAGTATTTCTGAAATATATCTGAAGAAATTCAAGTTAGTTGGACTCTTTGCAAGAAAAGAAAGTAATTGTTTTTTGTTTCTTTTGCAAAAGGCAATATGCTCAAAGTTTTTCTGGGGAAACTTAAAAAAAAAATATATTGTAAAATAATAATGAAAGACAGGAGTATCTTCTTTCCTCCCCAGGTAAAAAGGAAGAATTTTCTCAGCTGGATACTACTTTAGATGAGAAATTCCAAAGGAGAAAAGACTTTACATACCAATGGCTTCATACGCAGCTTTTGGATTATGAAGCAGCCAGTTCCAAAAATATAAGGTGGTGAGGTCATTGCCTTTAAATTAGATTTTTTTTTTAATTTTAAATTTTTCTTGTAAAGTGAAACTAAGGTTAATAGTTGTAAAACAAACATGATTTTGTAGCTAGCAGACAGTACACCGTATTTCCGAGTCCCAAGCATCGTACCCTTCGGAATTGGTTAAGTAGTCATTGTACGGATAGTTCTTCCACAGGGATAATGAAATGATACACAGTTTGGAATCTTATGATAAATGTCTACATACCTTTATGCTAACAGTGCAGTGTTTTTTATATTGTAAAGAGAATGGAAAAAAGTGTTTAGTCATCATATATTTTATAACTTTATTGGCATATATTACGGTTTGATATAATTAGATTAACTGTAACATTACCTACATTGTTAGATTTAATTAAGGAAGTAGAAAAACCACTTTAAATAGGTAGTATGTATTTATATTATGTCTTCAAAACATAAACACAACTTTTTACATCTTCATAGTATACTTTAGTAAAATGCTGTAAACATGTTCCTTCTATATTTAATTTTAGTTATTAAATGGGTAATATCAATATAGCTAAAGACAAGGTTAATCTCATTCCCTAAATTAACATGAAGACATAGTAAGTATATTTTGGTCATAAATTCTATATAAACCATTGATATCTCAGTGAAGTCATTCATAGACACAATGCCCTTCTAATAAAACCAAACAAGGTGTCAGTAGGCAAGCAATGGATTTAGTATAAGCATTTTAACTTTATTTTCATTTAAAATGTATTTAGTTTGTAATGCAATGGAGTACATACTGTTATGTTTTGTATGGAAAAACATTCCACATTTCTAAATTGTATCAATGACTGTAGGAAGTACACAGAGCACATATTCCTTAGAGAATATTTATCTGTCAGTCATTCCATATAGTGAAACACTCCCAGTGTTTGTTTAAGATAATTCTCATTAATTTTAATTTGAATGAAAACACTGGAACGGAACATGTGATGATGTTTGAAAATAGGAAGACATGTAAATTTAGAAAAGAATTTTTTTAAATGTTATTATGTTACCTCTGCAGGTGTGTGCTATGAACAGTATTTGCACTGAAATTTTTTAAGATTATGTTATCATTTTTGAATGTGGCAAAAGTCCCACTCATCTCCATTGGAACATAACTGGTAGACTGTGTAGAAGAGCTGTTACATTCATGTAACTGAAAACAAATTTATTCCTATGTAATGTAACAACTAACTTTGCTATAATTTATATCACTATATGCAAAAATTTATGCATGATTGCATTTATTAACATTTATATTTTTAAATTAGTGTTCTATCATAGAAATAAACAATATTAGTGGTTAATAATGTTTTTAGTGTTAACTACAAATATTTTAATGTTAATTACTCTGATACTTTAACATTATCAATTAATATTATTACTCCAATACATCTTAACTACGGAATTATTATAAATAGCATCATTTCTGCTTTAGCAGGAGTGCTTCCAGGAAAAGATTTTGGTATTAGGAATTTTAGTGACTCAGGTACAGTGGGATTTATTTAAATTTCTATTCTATGTTTTTCCCAGCTGTCATTTTTTGCCTGCATTAGATCCTGCGATATGTGACAGTAGACGAGTACAACTTGTGGTAAGAACATTTTCCTTGTGGGATTTTGCAGAATTTAGCTACGCCTTCATGGTGTTTTCAAATGCATTCTTGTTGTAAAAAGAACCAGGAGCTTTTTTTTTTGATTGAATATAATTCTTTAATGTTGTCTTTATTTGGCAATCAAGTCACCCATTGATGGAGATCAGAAGAAAGTGTTTGGGCACAAGAAGGCACGTGTGTACATAGGATTCTAGTTTCATAATTTGATACGGGTTTTGTTTTTTAAGACATTGAATGCTTTTCTGTGTTTTTTAAAGCTTCTAAATCAACCTTTTAAAAAAATGTTTAAAAACATTACATATGGTTCAGCACTAATTACATTATTGACTAAAAACTTATTCTTGTCAATCAGACAAGGTTAAATGTTCTTAAATTCTGTAAATCACATTCCTCAATCATTCTAATATGTCCACAGTGTCATTTATTAAGAGACAGTAAGTTGTTCTAACATAGTCCATTATTAAAAACATTATGTAAAATCAGACTATTCCTACAATTTCTTTTCTCTAGGTTTTGCATAAAATGCTCTCTATTTGTTCTTTACAGTAAAACAAAATTGTGTTTTCTGAAATTAGTAGTTTTTTACGCTGGCAGGAGGGGGTATATGAGCAATTTAAAAAATCTGAAGATTTACAAAATGAAAACACTCAGTGTCAGAGACATCCAAAAGTTCTTTCGGTAGCGACCAGTATTATGATGCCTACAGGCCAATTTGTACTGTATAGATATATATACTGTATATATATATACACACATATACACATCTTTTTGATATAATTATGTGGGGGTTAAAAAATGGGACAAAAACTTACAAACTCTACAGAATTAGCATCTTATATTCATATACATAATGTAAAACGTTGCATAAAAAGTATTTCCAAGTTAGATGGTGTGTCATATGCCCCATTCTTTACTCTGAACAATCTTGGCCCTTTCTAACCTCTGTCTTCCTTTGCTTCACCAGTTATCCAATATGCATGTTTTGGAAATGCTTCCATAAACTCTTCTAAAATTCACTGCTGAAAAATTGATTTGAAGACTTAGATGTCATGTTTTGTCAAAGATTTTTCTCTGGAGCAGAGTATGTCCAATTTTAGTGGCTGAAATCATGAACCAGGCAACTGTGATGGGGTTTGGTTGTAGCAGTGCTAATAGTTATTTGTTAGGTAAAGTCTGAAACACTAATTGCTCTAATTTGAGCAAATCATAATCTAATAATGTTATCTAAATTACACGTTATGTAATTATTGGTAAGCATATGTGCACATAGGTAGGTTGTATCTTATTTACAGTGAGCGGTTTTGTCCACAAAATACTGCTGCAATCCCACAACAGTATTATGTGGTGTGCCCACATAACTGGCAATGTTATGGGATTGTCACAGCCTGTGCCACATAATTACATAGCTGTTCCACATGAATGAAATACAGAGAAAAATGCAAATAATAGAAAAAGGAATAAAATGTATCTGTAATGTAGAAAGCATTACTATATAGGCAATGAAATAATGATGTGGTTTGTACATATAGACAGATGGAGAATTATGGTTTTAAAATTTATATGGTTTCTCTTAACATTTAAAGTTTGAAATGTGAAATGTGAACTCCTAATGCTTTTGCACAGTAACTCAGCTAAAAGCACCAAAATAATGACAAAATTAATTTAGCACTTAGCTGCAATCCTTATCAAAAAATAAAACTAGTTATGGTAAGCTGAAAGAGGAAAACATACATTAAAAAAACCCAGATAATTAGAAGAGGAAAGCATTCCTGTGAATTTCCAGTCATTTATTCATATTCCATATGCTCGATCATAAATTTTCCTGGTGTGTAACAGGATCCCTAACTTTTATGTGTTACAGAAGCCTGTGTGCTGACAGTACTAGATTAATATAACTTTTTACCTGATATTTGTACACATTCCAAGAATTTAAGATATTCTTTCTCGTGGATACAAAATGATAATTCAATGGTTGCATATTAACAATGAAGACTTAGACCTTCTCATTGGGGAATAAACCCTATGTAGTAACCTGCAGTAAATCTAAGACCTTATTATGTTAATCTTTATCATTTTGCTTACTACTACTATTATATAAGTGCTTAGGAAAAGATGCCACCTTACAGTTTAAACTGGGCACTTGAAATTAGTATGATTTGGCTGAATGACAAATAGCAGAGACTTCCTGATTCATCTTTGTATGTAGTTTAAGTTACTTATATGGTTAACCACTTCACTGTTAATCAGTGTCTCCAAATCATTAAGATATGACTTGAATTTAAAAGCACTTTTTACCTGAGGTTACAGAATATCTTGAAAATTTGACATAGAATAGACAAATATTCAGATGCTGAGGTGCATTTAAGGCAAAGATTCCTCCTAATTGAATTTAGTTTCCAATTAACTGGGGAGGGGGAGGGGGGCGGGGGGGGAAGGTTTGTAGTAATAAAGCTAAGAGCAAAAAGTCTGAAGAGTTAAATATGGTGATCACTACAGATGGAAGTCCAATGCTGCACTCTGTGTACAAGTGTAGCAGTATCTTAAATTTCTTCCAAATTTTTGGCTCTAAGCTATAAATTTAAAAGGGAAGGTTTTAATTAACTTCAGAGGACTTTCAATCAGGTTCTTTACAAACCTGAAATTAAGTTTGCTCCAGTGATTAATACAACCTTAAATATTACTCTGACTGTAATTGGGTGAAAACACTTATCTTTATTTGAAAGAAAGTAACAAATATTTTACATCAGAGAGCCAGACATCCCTATTAAAATCTATTGTATAACACTGAATATTGTCTACAAGATAATGAAATCTCAGGTTCTGTGATGATAGGAATTGGATAATAATTCTGTGGAGAGGTTAGCTGTTTAAAATACTGTGCCCTTCTGGGGTCTCTGGGATCTGAAACATTTGAAAACTGCTGTATGTTGAAACAGGTTAGATGGAAATAATGATCAATTCCATTGGGCTGAATCTCTCTGAGCATCACAATGATTGCATTATTTCTTCTAAGGAAATACTTTCTACTTAAAGATTTTGAGCATACGGAGATCTCACAAGCTTAAAGCAACTGTAAATACTAAGACAAAAAATAAAGAGTTGTCAGCCCAAAACTGTTACTCTTTCCAAAGTTTCTGGACACTGGTATGGAAGAGAAAATAAAATATTAATAATACAGCCTGCTACCTGTGCAAAGCCAAACTTTAAAATCATGATCATGAAAGATATAAAAGGCAAGCTTCAGGAAACAAGGGGTAAATTCTCTGTGCTGACACAAAGGGTACACAGTCACTAAAGGAAGAGCATAAAAATCTCTGTAGCTTTGGCGTTTTTGGTTTGAAAATGCATGAACTTTTTCATGAATTTTACATTAAACAGTGACTGGGTAAGGACAAAGAAATGAAACAGGTCTCCATTTCATCTGAGTTCTCTAAGTTAGACTCGACTACAAAGCCTGTCTGCATTGGTGCAACTCTGCTCTTGGTACAGTGAGCTGGTTTGAACAGGAAGTCTGGAGATCGTCTCCTCCAGAATAGCCTACAACTTTATAGTAACGGCATTTTCCTGAGAAAAAGAGCTGCAGCCTTCGTCCCCTCAAGGAAGGAATTGAGACCTGGTCTCTTGATTTATGATTGACTGGTCCAGCTACTACAATATTATGCAAAATTTTGGTGACATTATCACTAGCATAGTCTTTCATTTTTGTTTGTTTGAAAAATGGACACTACTCAGTTAGACACTTAGCTTCTGAAAGCATTTCAGACTTTTTAGCCCAGATAGAAGAATGACTTTATTTCCCTCCTGGACTCCACTGCTGAAGGTCCAGAGACTTGAAAGTTTAAGCATCTTCCTATTTTCAGTACTTTCAGGCGATGGGCTCTGCACTGGGGATTTTGTAGATCGCTCTTCTGCAGTGTCTGATTTTTCCCTGTCATTGTTATTGGCAACTAGTCAGCAGTATTGTTAGATGGCTGCTTTTCATGTTAAATAGCTTTTCGTTTCAATGGAAGGGAGTTCTGGTTGAGTAAACATGGAGTAATTTCTGCAAAACTAACAATTGACCATTTACAGTGTGTGGTATCTTCCAGGTCAGTACTTTTAACCTTTGCCCACGTGTTCCCAAAACAAAGACCCATTGCAAAAATGAAATATTATTTTCATTTATATTTTGCCAGTTTTACGTGCAGGTAACATGCCTCCTGCAAAAAGGTACTACTGCTGAATGTTAGAAGTTTATAATTAAGATAATATTCTTACCTAAAGTATAATTAAAATGCTGTCTGATGGTTATGGTTAATTAGCAAAAAACTAAGAGATTAAATTACTTACTGGGGCCTTGACTGATTGAACTGATACGTGTCCTGGATAAAACATAAATATTGCAGAAAATAATCCAATATGACATCTCTGACATTCAACTATAACTTAAATCATAGAACTGGTCAGTAAATGATCTTAAGCTGTTTAAGGTTTCATCAGCCATCTGCAAGATTGATTTTCTTCAAAATTACTGTACTAAAATGTTTTCTTTTGTTGTTGCACTGACTCAGATCACAAACCACAATTTTAAGATCGGCTCTTATTTACAAAAAAGCTTTGACATAGTGCATTTGTTCAGCCTAAGAAACAATAAAGGATTGTGGTATCATTTTGAAGAAGGTTGTTTGACAGACCCTGTTTGTTTACTTGGGGTAATGTGAGCTGCATTCAGAAAATGTTATATTTTGTTTCATGATTGTGTACATTCTCTCCCACTGCTTCCAGGCAAGCCCTGTAAGCAGAGAAGACACGGATTTAGACCTTGTTTCCATGGCCAGTGGAAGTGCTTTGACTGAGAACAGAGAAAAAAATAAGCAGCCACACAGACACCCAGCAAGATCTTCTAGTAAGTTATGGATTTTTTTCTATATCAGTTTTAAAGACCACTTTAAAATGCTAGGTGGAACTGAGCATGCTTGGAATCCCTAATAACCCATGCTACTTATCTTTCTGTTTCTTTCTTACCTAAGACCTAGGTTTTCTACAGTTTTGTTAAAAATTGCATCATTAATATCCATAGACTTTCCTCTTGTGATTTTAACCCAGGGGAAGTTCCCTGTGGCGTATGCTAGGTCTGATTATGATCAAGTTGTTAAAAGATTTTCTTTTCTCTAAATTATAAAATAGAGTGGGTTTTTTAATGGTTGGNTTGTAAAGTATTTTGTGTTAAGTGTATGCCAGAACACATATCCTTATCAAGCTACAGACTTCTGTCATGTTGATTACCGATTATGCTGTAACATATGCATCCTACTGAACTTACTGTAGCTCAGTGGCAGAGGATCCTTTTAAAGCCTTATATTTTTACCACTCTAACACCATACAAATAAAAAAAATATTCTATATATAGAAAAAAATAAAAAATAATACTTGAAAGTCATCAAATCATACCATTTTAAGTTTCATGTTTTATTTTGTGTAATATAACTGTAGAAAATGTTATCAGATTCCTAATAATAAGACACACTATCTTTTGTCATTTGTGTATGACGTCTTTTCCAAATAAATAAAACTCCAAACCCCAAAATTGTATGTTACAGAGAATATAAGCAGTGTTAAATGACCTTGGCAAAATTATTGAAATTCCTAAAACTGTTTAAGTACTGAAGTTGCTTGAAATGCTTTATGTCAAAATAGGAATCAGGTTATGTAATTGCTGGATTTGCTTTTTTGTTATGTTTTTATATATGCTGACTTTGCATTTTCGACGAAAAACAAATTAAAATTCAAGCAAACGTAAAAATACTTGATATCTCTATTTTTCTGACATAGTCTTTAAAGGCTTCGGAACGAAGATTTATTTACATTATATTAGTCCACCATAGGCAAAAAATAACAGTGAGTACTCACTGGATTTACATTCCTAAAATTAGATTAGATGAAATTTATCATCCTAGTATAAGTTAATTGCATCCTTGGAGAAAGTATATGATTCTTTCTCTCTGCCTGCAATCTTAGAAAAGAATGAATTCTGGCCTGAGTTTTCCTGTTTCTCTCGATTGGCTAATGATGAAGCCCTACCATTTAAATTAGAGGAGATTTCTAACTGATGAGATCCTGACTCAGGTCTAAGCTACTCATGTCACTGGCCAAATTATCATTATATTAAGAATAGAATGTATGCGTATCTTGAATAATAGAGTTAAATAGTATACACTGCATTCATATTAATGAATAACTGCTTTTATAACCTACACTATACCTCTAACCAGAAAAATAAATAAAATGAAGCTCTTTTGACAAAGATAAGCATGCAGAACTTGTCTATGTCAGAAGCTTGGGAACAATAAAGAAAAAAAGTGTTATTGTATTATACCTTCAAAAAGAAGAGACTAGGAAAGGAGCAGGAAAGAGCAGTTAAATGGCAGAATCACAAGTGTGAGAGACAGAGAGTTTAGAGAGTTTACGTGTCTGGTAATAGATATCTGTGTTTTCATAAAATACACGTCTACTACAGCACAATTACATATTAATTCTTCTTTCAGTAGTCCAGGACCTAAGATAAAAAAGGCCTGGGTCTTACATCTTTCTATATGCATTTCTGTACGGGTATCTACATACCTTTTTTCATCATGAATGTGACAAACTAAAAAGCGATGATGCATTTAATTGTAAAGCATATTAGATATAAAACCAGACATTACTATTATCTTTGTGCAATTTGCATGCAGCATATAAATTCCTTTATTATATTAGTTCTGTTTGGCAAAAGCTGCTCCTTTTTAATAATCAAAAATAAATCACTAGCCCAGTGGTATCCTTAACCTGAAAACATTAGAAATTTGCCTTTATTTTTAATGTATTCATTCTAAAATGCCTTCCTGTTGTATTGGATCCCTTACTTTTACTTTCTGAAATATCTAATAGTTGCACAGCAACTATTTTAGTGGTTTAGGAGGTGTATTCCCTTTGAGTTGGTCTGCACGTGTATTACAGGAGAGCTTAGAAAAAATTCTGTGACCTTAGAGGTGCTCCCATTTGGATTAATTGTTAAATTAATTTCCTGCATAATTTATTCAGAATTCAACCTCAGTGATTTCACAAGTTTTAATTAACAAAACATTATTAAATTCACTTGGTAACATCCACAATCTTGATTGTTGCTCAGAATTCTTTTTAGTTATTGGTAGGAAGTCTTCAGAACACTGAAAGATATCAGTATATATCAGAGATATTAGTTGGAGATATCATATATGCTTCTTTTTACATGTTATTTGTAATTCAGGAATTGTATCAATAAATTGTTGGAGATCCTCTGGGCTGAAAAGTGAGGTCTAAAAATTAAGCATAAATTATTTTTAGGTATGTTAACTCAAAAAACCAAAGTATGTATGATACTGAAATAAAATGCATTACTGCAGGGATGTGACTGTACATGAATGGTCATGTATTTCTGGAAGCAAAACATACATTGCTTTAAAGTTGTTATCCTTTAATTCAGAGGGGTTTTAGAAAAGCTAGGTCAAGATTTTCAGAAATATTTTGAGGAGCCCAGCTTTAATGCACTCTGTGGATCTTATTTTCCAAGGATAGGTTCTTAGAATTCCTGGTGGAAGATTTTTAAGGGTTTTATCATCAAAATTTACTAATTTTTTCTGAAAAACCTGGATAAGGTAAATTAATCCTAAACTAACCTAATTCTGTTCCTTGACAAGACCAAATGAATTAAGGAATAAAGAAAATGCTGTGGACATTGTATATCTCATTTTATGAAAAGCATTTGTGTACTTAAAGTATTTGATGTGGTTCCATCTTATATGTTCAAAGGGAAATTTGACTGTGGGTTAAATTCACCAATATTAAAAATAAAAAGGTAAAAAAATATATATATAATTTAACGAAAGAATAGTAGTTTTTCCGTTAGACTAATTAGTTACCCATCTAATTTAGAACCTTGTCTCTACTGAAGGGCAGTATGTTATGTTCTCAAACTTACTAGTTATATTCCTTCCAGAAATCACAGTTATTTCTTTATGCTCCCTGGTAACTAATGTTTCTTTTCTATTTTT
This sequence comes from Nycticryphes semicollaris, assembly GCA_013400055.1. Lineage (NCBI taxonomy): Eukaryota > Metazoa > Chordata > Aves > Charadriiformes > Rostratulidae > Nycticryphes > Nycticryphes semicollaris. The sequence goes on from VXBJ01005264.1 coordinate 339,939, forward strand.
CTATTTCTTGAGGTGTATTTTGACGTGGGTTGGTTTTAGATTTTTTGTCCATTCTTGTGTGACCACTGCTAAAATCTTAATCTCTGTGGTACCTTGTACCAATAAGTTACAAAAGTATGTGTGTTAGAATGACCTTTGGCTGATTATAATTTCTGCCTTTCAGTTTCACATGAACTTACCTTGCTTTTGTAAAAAAGTACAGGAGAAAAAGTTATTTTTCTTTGATGTATAATTTTTATGTCGTACACACACATGAGCCGTGATGGTTAGTGGCTTACAGTCAGAATTATGCAAGATTGAAGTATCAGTCCTAAACTCATTGTTATTTTTATTAACTCCATAAATATTGGTGCGAATGGGTGTTTATATATTTTTTTAATACTTTCCTAAACGTTGTCAGCACTAAGTTGCAAGATGGGCATAGAGATATTTTGCAAGAATTAAATTTTTTTTTTTGGGGGGGAGTTTATAACTCACTGGACAAGATGCATTTTTAATACTAATATCCAGTTTGTGATTAGCCTGTACCAATTATCAGCTCCATTCTATCGTCCTAATCTGGTTCTGGCCAACCAATGTTGGACTTTTAGATGAGCCTTTTACATCTCCACTTATCATCATAATTTTGTGGTTTTCTTTTCTCTGCAAGTCTTAATTTTCATCGTACTTCTTGTGTTGTGAACTACAATCTTTTGACAGAGATATGAAAGTACCAGAATTTGTAAGAGGAATGCAATGAGAGCTGTGCTTCAAATTGTTATTTAGGATACTGCCCAGAATTCTTAATTCTTCTCTTTCCTGTATTTCTAGTCTTTCAGGGAGTCTCTGATATCAGTAAATCACTGCTTTCCAGGGGGTAAAAAAAAGGATCTGAATGTTGTCATTCCTTAATCACCCCAAGTTCAAAAAATGGCCCACAAACACTACCACCACTAAAAAACATCAGTTTCATTTTTCAACTTTACCATTCTGTTTGTCAGTGAAACTAAATTTCTTAAGTTTAATAATGCCTTTCACACAGTCGAAAGACTTCAAGGTCAAAAAAAAAAAACAAAACACAGTAACTTTTTTTCACTTTCAATTTTTTCTCCCAATTCTTATTTTCCCCCTTGACAGAATGCCCACCTTCATTTTTTTTGCCTTCCTTTCTTTTGATAATGAGAGTCAGCATAAAGTCTTTGACTTTGTTTTAGGCAGTGCATGGTACAGCTTCACTTCTTAAAAAAATTCCTGCTTTCCTGCTCCTTTCTTCTTAGCATTAGTATAGTCTATACATTCTAGTTCCATAGCTGCTGTCTTTCATTTAGGATTTGTAAACTCCCTGTGTGCAGTAAACATCTCATTTTTAAGCTCTCTCTTCATGCCTTTACTCATATTTTATGAGGGATTTCTGGTGGTGTTTTTTCTTTCCTTCTTTCCTTTCTTTTTTTTTTTTTTTTTCCCTTGTGCAGTCTGAGTTTGAAGTTTGCCATGCTATGGAAACTGAGTAAGAAACCTTTTAGAAACATGGGACCAAATATGGAGGTACTTATTTAGTAGTCCTTTCAATTTCTCAGCATTTACCTGCTTAGAAGACTTCGTAGAAGATCATGGTAAAATTTGTGCTTTCTCCTTAGAAATGTGTAGAAATGATGTAAATTTATAGAGAATATTTACAGTACAAATTACTTATTATTATCAGTAAAATGCTGAACCCAATTTACCTTAGAAATATTGCAACTGCTGCCAAAATCTTAGGAGTAAAGCTGTCTCTTCTTTAAGTCACATCTGCTTATATGATGTTTATATGACCATGTGAATGTTAGCGGACAAGCATTTTATCCAATAAAAGATAATGACATGATTCCATAATATTAATATTTTTGTGCTCAGAAAATGAAGGCATAAAATGGATGAGAAAGGGTTCTACAGTTATGAAGAAATTAAAATTTACCAGGCTTTGACACCTAATAGAAAAACATTAATATTGTTTTGAACATCTTTTAAACCTATTTTTTCCAACCCAGATACCTCTGTACATCTTACCAGAATATAAAATATGCCTCAGAAAAAAGAATGCAAAATCACCTCAGGCTGGAAACCCTTAGACATCTTAGACTAGAAATGTGCCTAGGGAAAAAATAAAAGCATTCAGAGAGATGGGGTGATTTAGCAGTGGCAGAAATCTGTATGAATTTGAAGTTCTTTAATGACTTCCAAACCAGAGCTCATTCGTATCTTGCTAACTTACAGTGCAGGTAGATAAAGCTCATAACCTTAATATTGTGTCACATCCAAATTTTTCTTTGATGCTTTCTTTTAAATGATCAGTGAGAAACATCACAGAATTCAAAATTAATAGATCAGTTCAATACTCTTTATTCTATTTTAAACATTCTTCAGTATACTGAACTTTACTTGATGTCCTATATGTGAAAGTATACGGCACAATGGAACTTTTTCATATGCAGACTTAGATACTAAAACCTACTTTTCTGTGTATGGTAAATGTATAGCGCTAACAGAATAGATTTTATTTACATGAGAGAAAGTATTTGACTGCAGATTCAAGAGTTTTAGCTGTTTTTTACCACTTCTGTAACAGGCCTGTTAGTTGATAATAGGAATAGTATTTTGAATCTATACCACCCATTTTCCTATATGTAGAAATAATAATCATGATATATACCATCCTTGTATAATGTTTATGTATCTGCTGATGAAAGCATGATAGCATCATTATGTTTAACTGTTAGGAAAGGGAAGGGGCCTCCTCCTCATTTGTGAGCTGGATAAACTATTTGGAAGCTGCCACGTCAACAAAGTTGGAATGTTACAGATGGATATACACAGTTACAGCCTTGCAAACAACAAGCTATTTATAGTACAGTGACGAAATCGAGGGATATGTGAAATGATGGAATGATTAGTTCATAAAATAAAGATAATTGGTGACAACTGAGGTCTAACTCATCCTTTCAAAATTTCTTAAATCCATTATTTTATTGTTTTTGTAACTGGGGAGGTTGTTGTGTTAAGTAAAAAAAGAAATGCAGGAGTCCTTCAAGAATATTAATAAAAATCAATTTAAATGTATAATTNATATGGTATGTACCATGAAGTTCTTTCCAGTATAGATTTAAAACCTGTGTTTGGAATTGAAGTAAATCAACATAGGTGTCACCTTTTATATGTGCAGAGAGCTATTTATCTTAATGTTATCTGCTTGAGAACAAGGCTTCTCTCAAAAAATGAACAGAAAATCATGAAGGTAAAAGTGAATTTCTGAAGTGAAATCCAGGTTTAATCAAGTCCAGTAAGCCAGATTTCAGTATGACACATGCATCTAATACACAATGGAAAAAAATTTATTGCGGTTTCTTTTTTTCTGTGCACAGATATAATACCTGAGTTTTTCCCTGTTTTTGCAGTACGCTACCTTCATGACTTGTATTTTTTAGAAAAATTAAGGAAATACTTGTGGGCCTTGCTCACCAGTGTAATTCCATTGATTTCCATGCCCAAGTGTTTTAAAATTTTGACTGGTGGTATGTGTGATTAAGAAGAAAATCTAGACCAGGAAAGTACTTGTGTGTAATTTTGCATAATGAGAATACTCATGCATGCAAAGTTGACTGTTCTGCAGGATCGGAACTTTTTTCTATTGGTTAAACATGGCTGAAAGATACTGCTTTCCTAACCATTTGAAATTATTATGGAGATGCAGATATATATATTTTTCAATGTATTAGCTAACTCTCAAATGGCACATACCTAATCTTTTTGAACAGGCTACGGAATGATAATTTACAAGATGCTGTTTAATTCACTTTAAGGTTACGTTTTTGATAAGTGATCAAAATGCAGATTTTTAAAGGCACTTAGAGCTTGCTTTCATTAAATTCAGCAGGCTAGGGAGAAAAAGATACAATATCTCGTGTGATTTCATCATCTGTGCTTTGAATTAGGAAAATAATTCAAGAACTATACATAACAAATACACAGAGGCATTTCCTAAATTTTAAGTGCTTAATTTTACAGCCTGATAGGCTTTTAGTAGGGCTTGGGTCTTCAGGGGGAGGAGGGGATTGTTAGATCTTTTTTAAAGACAAATCATGTTAAAAAACAAAACAAAAAAAGAGTGAAAGTCCATTCTGAGACATTGTTTTACATGTAACTTCAATACCCACTTGGAAACTTGGAACCATTAGACCTACTACAAGGTTATCACATGATATGAGTAAATAATAACAATTTTAGCTTTTTGTTGCTGTGGGATATTTGTCAAGTAGCTTCAAAAATATTTCTCTAGTCACTGCACAGAAAGTCCTAGTAAATATGTTGGACTACTACAGAGTTGTTGCATTGGATGGCAAAGATGTGTCTATAGTTCCTTTTTCCACAAGACGATCTTTCTTTCCATATTTTTTTCCTTCCAATGTGTCTCTTTTTTATTGTTGACTTTTTCACACTTGTGTTTCCTAATCCTTTCCTGTGCTATGAACAATTCTTTTTTCTGCTCCTCCAATTTCTTATTCCAGCATAAGCTTCCTCTCCTATCCGCTCCTAGGCTTCCTTTCCACAGTTGCCATTGAGTCTTGTGTTTGTTTCCACAGATCCTTATCTGATTATCTTTTTACTCTCTCTCTCTGTTCCCTATTCCAACTATTCTTTGCCAGTATTTCTCAGATTCATCATCTCCTAGTTTAAATCTCCTCCAAATTTGGCATGAATTACTGTACTACTTAGACAGGTCTTAAGCGTAGACTCTAAATCTACTTATTCTCTGTGTCCTTTCTTATCATCACCTGTATTTTCACTTCTTTTAATTATTTAAGTTCTGAGAGCTAGGACCAATCTAGTGCCCCTTAATCTGTCTTCTTACTCCGTTCCCCTTTGCCAATTTCCGACCTCCTTCTTCCCCATGTTTTCTCTTTGCTCTCAGTATCAGTCTATTTGTCAAGTCATTCTAGTTGCTTATGCCAGCTATGTCAGGGCATTGTTTGCCAAGTTAGCCTTAGTTTCTCTCACCTTCACTCCAAGTCAGTCTCATTTCTCTCTCAGGTTTTAATCCCAGCCCTCTGCCTCTTCTCTCAGTCTCCTTCAAGTAGGAGCTTTGGTTCTTATCCTCTCCATGGTTCCTGTAGCTAGGTTCCATCTCCCGCAGAGAGCATGAAACAAGTAGGCTCTTAAGTTCCCTGACCTAGCATGATCTTCAACATTATTTTTAGGAATAGGCTTGCTTAGCTCCATGTAACATCGTGGTAAAGCACAGTTCCATGCTGACTGATATTTTAGGGAATATAGCCAAAAAAATCAAGAACGTCTCCTCTGATCATGTAAAAATTTCAGTTTGTATACACTTGATCCAAATTTGGACAGATCCTAAAAGCAAAGCTCTGTTATTTGGCAGACTTCAAGTCCCCTCTGCAAAGGACAGCATAAATATTTCACATAATTTCATAGAAGTGACCAACTTTTGGAAAACTTCAGCCAAAACCAGATACTCAGTATGTAAAATTTTATCCTAAATGGTCAAAGCTGGGGAAATAGATAAGGAGCTGAGTAACAAAATAAATATGGAGATTTAGTAACAAATGGTGCTAAAAGTCCTATTTGTAGCTAGGAAAACGTTATCTTTTACAGGAATATTTAAAGTATTATGTTTATTATGTTGTTTAAGCTTGTAGAATGGCAATTAATAAATTACTTGTTATAGTAAATGCTTACCTATCTGAATTCTTTCATTTGACTGTGTTAATTTTAGACTTCAGATTATTCAAGTATGTAGTTGTCAATATGATCTGGTTAGAACAGCATCAGTCTTTGAAAAACAAAGATATTTAAGTTCAGTGTTTCTATAAAATGTTAAGATTAGTCTCTAGTCCTGCAACCTTGTAATCAAGGAGACTTACAGAAAAAAAATAATTTGTTTATAAAAAAATTAATCATGAGTATGTTTTGTCTTCAAATCTCCATATGGAAAGGGCATACATCTTTACATATTATGTGGGATTTTGTATAGGATGCTCCTGATGCTTCTCAATGCTATTCAAGTATAAATGTGAAATTGAGAAAAATAATCTAAAATTCGAATACAGTAAATATATTTTTGGTTTGATGTAAACAATGCAACTATTGCCATAAGTAACAATATTAGAAAGTAACTTTTCTGAGATTATAACATTTACCTTTTTCACAGATCTGCTGAACCTACCTTCTTTCCAGAGCTCAAATTGATGTAAACGCTTTGCTGCTAAGGATTCGTTCTGGTCACTTTCATTAAAATGTTGAAGTTTTTTCTCCATGCTTTCTTAAGCTGTATTTTCTCTTAAGTAATACAATATGGTAAGGACTTTGAAATAAATTATATCTCCAGACACATAATGTTAGGTGGATCGATAAATGCCCTATGACGTCTACTATACATCATAAAATTTCTATCATAACCTGTTTAACAAAGCTTTTCTTCTTGGACACCAAGAATTTCATTCAAAGCATTTTACATATTGCATTACTTATCAAAACAGAGGATATGTAAACCTTGACATTTGTTAAAAGACCCAGGCTTTAACCAAAAAAGACCAGAACAAATCAATAGCAGAAAACAGATTAAACAAAAGAAAAGTGACTGCTTAGAAATAGAAGCATGTTAACTTAACCCAAGACAAGCTTTCAGCACATACTCAAAAGAAATGGTTATTTGATATATACAGGCACCTGAAAATCTCTCCAACTATAGTGGAGCTTCATATAGTCAAATATTACAATTAAATGAAGGTATAGTAAATAACTGTTATAGCCTGTCTTCCAAAGCCTAGTTTGGGATAGGAGAAGTCAAATTGCTTTTCTTGGCTAAGATTTTGTTCCCATATGAGTGGGTATTAGAATAACTGTACATCATGTTAAATTATACTTAATACACTTGCCAGGTTCTATTTAATTCTAGTACCAGTTATGGTAAAAATTATTATTGTTATTATTATGGTTGTCAAAAACATCAGTACTTTACGGAGTAAAACCAATGTAATAGTTCTAATTTATATTTGTAAAGATACTTACATATGGACTTGGAACAATGTGAATCTTTCTGTTGTTGCCTTTGGGTAAAGCCCACTACAAATATACTAATGGAACGTAAAACGAATAGACAGTATTAAGATCATGCTTACGAATATTCATAAGTCACAAATACACTTGTGCAGACCTATGTGTGTGTGTGCATATACTAGTAAAGGTATGCGTTACAGATTTCCTTTTAGCAAAATATGACTTGAAATGTCACCTTGCATTTTACCAACCAAAAAGTTCTGATAATAATCATAGAATCACAGACCAATTATAGGATCATAATAATTTTATTCACTCATCTATGCTAATAAGTGAACCATTCGTTTGTAAGGCACATTGCACTGTAGGGGAAAACTATTGAGGTGTAAAGTAAGAGTTTCAAATTAAGTGCACCCTGAACAACAGTTAAAGGATCTCAGAGAATTTTAATATTTTCATAATACCTACATACCTGACCTTGCAGCACTTCAGGTGCATGTTCAGTAGAACATTTTAAAAATGCAAAATGTTTTCATTTGCTATGAGTCATTGTGTTTTGATGAATCTTTGCTCTATTTTTCTGCACAGTGAACTAAATAGCCCACTTTTAATCATTTTCTCCCCTTTTCTTAAAATAAAAAAATCTCAAAACAATGAAATTATGCAACTTCCCTTGGGCAGGTATAAATGTATTTATGTCTAAAGAGAGGTAAAGCACAATAAACATAAGTAAAGACAACAAATATCAGTGAATCAAATATAATAAGGATTCAGTTACCTAATAATTTTAATTTGTTTGTTTAGAAAGACAAGGCTGTATTTTCAAAGAACATTTCTAGGTTCAGTCTCTTAATTCAAAATGGCATTGTTATCCCTTACAAGAGTCTCTGTCTTCACTCATCCCCTTGATCTAGACAAAATTCTAACCATTTGCTAATAGAGCTGTCTTTATTCAGTATTTCTGAAGTAAAAAATTGCCTGTTTGAACAAAGTAGAATCAGAAAACTTGTTGTAAACATGAGTATTGACAAGAAAATAACTGAGTTTTTAGTTTTCCTGTATATGTAATATTTTTACTTCTTGCAAGACTCTACCGAGATGGTTACTTTACACTTAAATGCAAAACTGCTGTTACTTCACCACAAAAGTGTTCATACCTAGATTTTCACTGAAATAGCAAAGACATGAATTAAAAATAGGCATAGTGATTTGTGGGCACACATATGATAAATCAAGTGAGTCCTACATTTACAATGCATTCTATTCCTATATTTTCAATTTTCTTTCTGTTTGTTCTTGCATTAAACTCTGGGAGAAAGAACTTCAACAATAATATTTATCATATTTCACTAATACCTTCATTGCAAATGAGGTGGTTTTTCTCGGCTTTATGACACAATCATATATAACATTTAAGCCACTAGCAGTCTGTAAGTATAATGTCTGAGAATTAGGTGTAATATGAATAGGAGTAAGCAAACTTCACTGTGCTTGAGAATTCCTCTTCAGGGAATAGGTTGTTGGATCTCCATGCCAGTTCTGTTTTTCATCACTCCAGTTAGACCAGTAACTGGAGCAGCAATGCTGGTAATAATACTCTCTTTTTGTACTATTTAGTAGATATCGGAAGTGCTTTATTGGAAGAGCAAGGGTAACCATGCCCATTTCGAAGATGGGAAATACAAAGGGAGAGTTCTGCAGTGATTTACAACAAGCCTATCTTGTCAATATTTCATTCTAAATTAGTTGATTCTTCCTTACAATGGTTTTATTTCATTTGGCTGAAAGTACTGAGAACTGTGTGATGGATGGAAAGAAAGATTCAGTTTGCCTAGGTCACTTCTGTAAAGCTTAAAGCAGGCCCTAGGAAATCTAACTAGCATTTCAGGCTAGATAAAGAGAGCTGTGACTGTCAGACTTTGGGATAGCTTTTGAGTTGTTAAACCTGCGTCAAAGGAGCAGAGAGTTTACACCTTTAGAGTACCTGAGATTTTGAGAAAATACCTTGAGGCTGAGAAAGTTGTCCTGCTCTGTTACTGAGGGTCCACAAATCCTGAGCTATGATTCTCGCGGACATTTAAAATGTTGTTTTGTCAGACAGTTTATATGCACTCAAGATTAATAAGTTATTACATTTTACTCAAAAAAAGATTTGACTACGCTACCCTCTAAATGATGCATAAATCAGTTACAATTAAAAATAAATAAATAAAAAATAAATTTGTGAACTTTTGACTCTGAAATTTAGACAAGCATGATTCATGCTGTGGCAGATATGGCTGTTATGCTAACAAAATAAAATGATATATTAGTAATTTGTTAAGATTTTTTGCAGGTTTCTTATAGCAAATTACAGCAAATCTTTGGGGATTTTTTACGGAATAATATACAAGTCATAGTATTGGAAGAGCAATATATCCCTTCAAATGAATTACATAGACTTATTAGTGGAAAGCCAGAAAACCTACATTTACAGATTTCTGAAGTCCATCATGAAAATAATATTTAGCAGTACAGACAAGTTCGTAAAAAAGTGAGGCTGCTAGTCCAGAAATAACCCAGATTATACAATTGGGGTGTGGTTAATTCTTCTTTTCCTACCTTATCACTTCTAAACCAATTTCCAAATTTATTATTGATGGGTTTGTTCTGGCATTTCTGTCTATTCTGTTTGAAAAAATAACATAATAAAAAATATTTATGTTGTCACAATATAGAAATACATAACTAGCATGTCTAGTTTAGCTTTAGCCTTGCAGATGGGTGCACAGGAAAGTCAGTCTCAGGCATAAATTGGCCCCAAACTTCTTTTCCAGTCTAAAAGTGCAATATCTGCTTCCCTTTTTTAAAAAATGAACATATTTCAGTCTTAAATCTTTTTGTTGTTTAGCAAGGTTTGCCACTTCAGAAAAAATCTCTTTAAGTTGAAGAAGGGATGCAATTCTTTAAAAATTATTACCATGTTAGATTTATTTTGAAGTTTCACTAATTAACCTCTTAATTTACTAATTGGAGGATTTCCTCGTTCAGTGAATACGTTATGGTTCCCAGTCAAAAGAATTAATGGAAAATTTACTGCTTGATTAAGTAACTTTATTCTTTGCTCTTTAACAAAAGCCTTTCTGCACTAGCGATATCTACTGCCGTTTGAGGTATTAAAGGATCCAAGGCAAGGAAACTGGGAGTCCTGTAAAGACAAGACATCGTTAGTATTTTAAACCTTTATCAGATTGCTCTTCACTAAGTTATATATTTTTAAAAAAAAATTCCAATTGAATACCTCTGTAGAGCCATAAGAAAACAGAGAACATGGTAAAAATACTTGAAAGCTCTTAATTGTAAAATGAGAGAATTATTTAGTAAGATACATTTGCAATAATTTAAAATTTCATAAAATAAGGAACTATAGGCTGGGAAAAGCTTCTGACTTCTAGATCTAGCAGACTACAGAAAAACATCAATAAGACAACAAAGTTCTTGCTGTTTGAAATTTTTAGCTATGTTGTGTATATTAGCAGATAAATCTATATTCAGTCATTTGATTTAAGCTTTTTTTTTTTTTTTTTTTGCTTTTGTGGACTATTTATTGAGAGAAATTTATTTTTGCTATTAAAAAGTACTAAGAAGTTAAGATACCAAAAATACTAAATACAAGTAGTCATGTTTGATAAGTAGCGAAAAGACTTTTGTAAAATTTTTATTTGACAAACTAAGATAGCATACTAATTTTATATATACAAATATATATTAAACCTACTGTACTATGAACATCATATCGTTCTCTTAGAAAGTTTGAGTTGTCTTCCACAGATGCTTTTTTCCTTATAGGTGTCTAAAACATATATTTCCACCTGTAAAGTGTTGATTTGTGCAAAATAAAGTTCATAACCAGGTCTACTGGTTATTTTATTTAAATAATTGTCTTAAGTAAATTGCTCAAGTGTCTACAGGCATCTCAGTGAAAGTGACTAAACTTTCTGGGGCACCATTCAGCATCAAATTTTAAGTATTCCAGGGCTTAAAAAAAAAAAAAAAAATTGGCCTACTACAGTAAAACATTAACTTGTTGATGTATCTTCTGAATTAGTTCTCTGTCCACTTCAAAGATGAATGCAATTACTAGTGTCACTGTCAAAAGCATTGTGCATGTCTATGTGTGTTTAATATATGTTCAAAATGGACAGGTAGCAGCACTTTTGAAAATATTATAATTTTGTGTAGTAATTTTACTCTCTATTTTGATAATGAGTGTGTTCTAAAAAAGTAGTACTTTGTGGAAATACTTGTATTACTTTTAAAACAGTGAACAATACATAATTTTAAAAGCTGTGTGCTATCAAATGAGACATAACAATGTATGTTGGTGTCTTAAAAAGAATATGATGCAGTGAAATTCAGGGAGTTTTGTTTATTTGTTTGTTAATTTCACATGTCTGTTTGTTGTTTAGAAAAGAATATATCTACTCCAGAAAAATCATATTTGGGTCCATCTCATAAAGAACGGATATCATTTCGAGACCATCCAGTGCAGCTCAGCGGAGGATGGGGAGCAGGCAAAAAAAGGCAGAAGCTTAAAAATATTAACTGATTATTGGAGATAATTGAACTAGTTGATTTAATCAAATATGGAGAGCATATGGAAAGCTGTTTCTTTTTAAGCCTGTGAATACCCATTTTGGATTCTTATTTATTACCAATATAAACAGTTTCAGTTAATGACATTTGACTTATTTTGTTATTAATATTTACAGTGATTTGGGGTTGGGGTTTTTTTGGCCAAAGTATTTTATACCTGTCAGTAAGTTATTATAGTTTGTGTTTTCAATTGCTTATATGTTCACATGATATAGAATGCAGAACTTGGTTATAAGGATTGTTGTACAGTGAACAAGGTTAGGCTTGCTTAAAAGAACTGGTTGAGATGTGCAAATGTAATAATGGTACATGCTCATGTGATGTATGTCTCATATCAAAACACTGAATTCTCATTTTCTCACAAATAAAACACATGCTTGCAAACTATACTGTGAGCTACAGCAGCCAGAAATGCCATTCTTAGAGAAGACTGTTTAGGATATTTTACTGAAGCAACAAAGGTTCACAGCAACCTACAAATATGGAGATGCACTTACCTTTTTTTAGTAATACGAAAAGTCCTCCAGAATTTTCATCCTGAATTATGGTCATAATATGACAAAACAATCTGTTATAGTTTTATGATTAGATATATATAAGGATATCTAACATTTTGCTAGAGGGTTGAAGAACAAAAATTAATTTACTAAGTTTCATTTTGTTCTGGTGTAATGTAATGTTACATCTACATGACACTGATAACCCAGCTTTATTTGTTCATGTAGCCAGACATTTTCAGACCCATGTGTAAAAGCTTTGTGGTGCAAAGAGATCTAGAGAAAGAGAAGAAACATTATTTCAGCTGTTCATGGGTATCTAACTCATTACTTCTAGTGAATGTTTTGTCTGTCCACACACAGGATAGAAAGTGTTCAAAGCCTAACATTATTTTAAAGTTTTCCACTTTGAGGGTAGAAGTTGCTAATTGGATCTAGAGAAAATCTACTGTCTTTGGTATTTCTTCATCTGTTTTTGTCCAATATTATGAAGCTTTAACCCCCTACAGACTGAGAGGTGGGGAGGGTAATAGGGCTTGAAACTTCAGGCAGTAAAGACCATAAATTCTTATGTTGTGGCTGGTTTTAATGTACTTAAATATTTTTAATGTACTTAAATTACATATGATGTTATTTTGTGATGTGCTTTTTATGCTAACATACATATATGACTGTGGGTTGAAAGCAGTTATCTCCAGTTTTGTCAATGCTCACATTCGTTTTCAGATTAAAAAATGGCTGATCTCATGGAAAATCTCCAGTAAATAACCTTGTTTGAATCCGTGTGCTGGTTTTGTTACCATTTTATTTTTCAAAAGTCAGGGAAGATTTCCCTTTCTGAGGAATAATGACCACTGAAGGTTGCTCAGGCTGACTATAGAAATGCTGTGGTTCTCAGCAGGATAGAAAATATCATTAGATGCTTAAGTTACCTAGTTAGTTTCCCAATGTATGTAGTAAGTGTTAAACTGAATTTCCAGAACTACTATATAATGACTTTTAAATGTCACCCCCAAACACTGAAGCTTCTGTAGTTTCAATTGTATCCTGAAGGATACAGCGTTTGTAGGAAAAACTTTGATAGTTCAAGCTAATGCCTCTGTAGATGGCAGCATGGCCAGTAAACAGATACCCTGCTGTTACAGGTGTTAACTGGAGGTCAAAACGCAAAATCAAGCAGTTCACAGTTTAAGGCTTCTTAAAGATTATTTCCTCCATTTTTCTAAGTTATCCAGAATATACTGCACATGACCACAGCTGTAGATAAGATATTTGTATTTCAGATTTCATAAATCTTTCTATGTTTGTATCATCTACCTCTATATCTAAAAAAGATCTGCTGTATAAAAATTTCTTTTGCTGTCCAGGTGTTTCTGAATGGGAAATACCTCGAAGCCTAATTAAAATGTTTTGGCAACATTTTAAAAGGCATTTTATTTTGAAAATAGAAAATAGTAGCTTTTAAACATACGATTTACTAAATTATAAATTTGAGTGACAATATTCACTGACATTCCTTTTCAGTTCCATAATATGCCTAGTCTGCTATACCATACATTGATATTGTTATGCATAAGTTAAATAGTATGCCAAACAGAAAAGAAGTCATAAAGTATGGCAAAATATGTTGCTGTTTTCACTACATAACATTGTGATGTGTAATAGGATGCTGTCCTACTGTTGTATCCAACACTTTTTTTTTCCAAGAATTACAGTGTTGAAAGCATAGTGTGTCTAGTCAAATATGGATAAATGTGTAAGGTGTAACTTCTGTTCAAGGTACCTGCAAGACCTTTTTTGCTTTCAGAAATAAGGTGAAGCAAGTTGTTCAAGTTGTTCCTTGATACAGACTGGGCAAATGCCTGCTGTTCAGTCACATCTTACAGTATATAAGGACAGAAGGTAACACAGATGCTACACATGGTGACATATTTATGACAATTTTTCAAGCCCTATTCTGTGCAGCAGAAAGCTGTTCTGTGCTTTCTTTATCTTGCTTGGGTTTTCTTTTCCTTCATTCTTTTTTTTTCCCATTTTCATTTTCTTTTTCTCTTTTCTCTTTGGGTTTTTTTATTTATTTTTTTTTTCCTTCTTTTCTTTCTCCTTTCCACCCCTACCCCCATTACTGTAATTCCCATTTAGGACAAAACATACTCTTAAAAGTAAGTTTCTCTGGCAGTCTGTTCTGATGTTGAAGGGGCTGTGAACCACAGTGACAGCCCAGCAAAACCTACACCACAAATCCCTGAAACTGCGTGTTTCTAGATGCACTACTGCATTTCTGGTGTTCCAGACCTCTTCACAGCTCACTAGCGTCATCTCCTAGGCAGTTTTTTCTGTTCTCTGTAGATCCTTTAACATGAAGGAGGAGGGAATTCATGTGAATAAGCTCTTTTAAAAAAAATCTTCTTTGAATGTATGAAGCTCGAGTCTCAGAAATGTAAAAAGCAATCATTCAAAATTTATAAGGAAACAACTGAGATGCACTTATGCATTGATCCTTTGATAGGTGTCATTCACCAAATCGAATTGAAAAACTTTCTACAAGCTCTCCTGAATGTATCAGTGTCTTTTCCGGTGCAACTTCCCAGAAGGTCTGCACAGTCGTTCTTTAAAACCTCTGTCGTTTGAACAGCGACATTAGGAGCAGTTACCTGCTGCAAGAGAGAAACAGCTCCCCAGAATGCATATTCTGAATGAGTATGAGGTGTTAATGGTACTCATATATCCCACACCTGAATGACAAAACACTGTGAGGAAATGTTTCTCACTGAATAAAGGGCAGATTTTCCTACTTGGGTGTTTAGACGGCCTTAAACAGTAACCCTGCTGACTCAAAAGATTGTTGCTCAAGTAGATGTCTTGTTTTAACAAATCTGTAAGTAGCAGGGAGCCAATGTGTCTATAGCATAGACATTGATTTGGTGAAGGGTGAGGTGGTGTCACATTTTGATTTAGTATATCATTACAATTAATTATCAATATTCCTGTTATTCAAACATACATTTAATAAAGGAATGTCCGCTGTATGTAATGTTTACATTTTTCAAAAACATGCCACAAGTGGCATCCAAATCTGGCCTCAGACACGTGGGTGCAAACCTACCACTTGGTTTCCCACTACAGCTGTTGTATGCACTATGAGGAATATACTGGATTAATATCTTTTTGATTTTAGTGTCATATCATCATGATAATAGCAATGTATACATATGGTGGTACAGTCTTTCCTTGATACACACTGAAATTACTCCTATTAGCATTCACAGAAGCGAGGCTAATATGCTGGGATGCTGCTCTATCTTAATATGCTTTTCTTTAATGAGAAAACCACATACAAAAAGTAGCTATTACCACATGGCCTCAAAAAGGCAGGAAAGGAACTCAACCATATTATAAAAGATTGAGTAGCCTGATATTGCATCTGAGATCCAAGCTGTTTGTACTTAGCTGTACTAGCTGGGGGAAAAAAATATGCCAGCAATCTTTATTGTATTGTTTATTTCTTTTTACAGTCATAATTGAAAAACAAATTAATTTCATTTTCATAGAAGCTGTGAAAAGCATAGGAGCTCTGACTAGTACTCTGTGAAAAGCAAATGAGTCACAGTCACTGCTGATTTCATCATTGCATAAAGTCTTAGAGAATGGAAATCTTGGTCCACAGTGAACTACTACTTATTAGAACCTGTGTGAGATATATATAGATATAGATATAGATGTCTATATATATATGTAAAAGTGGGATGTAGCTGTGGTTAAGTAGGAATGGGACACCTCTTTCTTCCCACATAGAATCAGAAAATTGTGCCTGGAGTAGGGAAAGAGATATAGGTATGGCCTATAAGTAACAATACAGATCAGTCCAAAGCAGCTGTTGGGTATTGTGGAGAATGGCTTTGCTGATTTTCAAGTTAGATGGGGAGAAGGAAGGTGCTGACCACATGTCCTTGGATCCATCCTCAAGGCACTTTCTGAGTGCCAAGTTGTGCTGAGGGTTCCTTAGGATTAAAATCCCTGCTGGAGAGATGTTAATGAAGTTTCATGATGGCAAATGGATGGGGACTGGGTTTTCAAAGAGATTTTTAGTGGGAATGTTGGGTAACTGCCCCAGGCTGGCCATTCTTGCAAAGACTAGAAGTTGAAATTAATGTTATTATGAACTACACTGTTATTTGCACAGTGGTTGGACAAAGGAATTGTTCTTCAGGAATGCAGATGGACTTTCTCCATTATTTTGGTGGCATAGATGCTAGCACAACAGTTTACCACATACCTAGCTGCCAAGGACTAGCGTTTTTTTCTCTCCTGGTCTTCACTTGAGTGATAGCTTTATTTGGAGTTAGCAACCCTTTCTTAGTTTCTCAGCTGACTGAATGCTATTTCTATAGCTAGTTGGTTGGAGGGGGAGGCGGGAAGCGGGAGTGTTGCATCAAACAGTAAAGAAGCCCATATACCTAGGTACAGGCAAAATTACTTCTGGCTGAAATGCAATTGATATCTCTTTTTAACAGTAAGCAGGTAAGAGCACTTTATGTTGGTAACAACCAATGCCGACTTCACAAAGTTAAGACATGGTAAAAAAAAATAAAAAAACCTAAAAAACTGTTAATAGCTGGAGGTCCGGTTTTCTTTATTCCTAGCGCATTCATTTGTTAAATTAC